>PVKC010020936.1:0-18411 GCA_004027635.1 Crocidura indochinensis
TTGGAAAAGGGTCTTAAAATAAGCAGAAAATGGAGGGAAATCCTCAGAATAAGTGAACAGATGACAATACATCTTTAAATAAATTCAACAGAAACAACATAAGAATCATTGGAATCCCAGAGAGCCAGGAAGACCCAAATAAAAGCACCTCAAGACACATACTGGTCAGAATGATGAAAACCACAGATATAGAATGCTGAAAGCAGCAAGATCTAAATAGTAAATTACATACAAAGTAATGCAAGGATACATTTGCGTCATGACATCAAGTACAATAATAATGTTGGGGTTTCATTACAGCAATAATATTATATAAGAATCTGTGGTCAAGGTTGGCTAAGGCACAGTTATCTACAGTAAGAAACCAAAAGATAGTTCGCTAAAATCTAGGGATACTGTGCTTTTGTTAACATCATCTACAACTAATTATGAATGTGACAGATTAAATCAGAGATATTCCTTGTACACTACATCCTGGGGCATCATGGGAATGTACATCTCATTGCATTCATTGTTTCTGATTTTACTCCTGCCTCTCTCTATTCCTAGCATTCTGAGTCTCTGCTTTCCTGCCAACAGCTGCCCCAATTACGACAATGACAGCTCCTTCCTCTGCTTTCGAGGTCCTCATGCATGAAGTGACCAGTTGGGATGTCCCCAAAGGCCCTGTCCCCTGTGAGCTGCTGCTTATTGGCGAAGCCGCCTTCCCAGTGATGGTGAATGGCAAGGGCCAGGTGCTCATTGCTGCCTCTTCCTATGGCCGTGGTCGCCTGGTGGTGGCGTCCCATGAGAGCTACCTGCAGACCCCCAGCCTGGCCACTTTTCTTCTCAATGCTGTGAACTGGCTCCGATCCACACCTGATTGCTCCATTGGAATACACCCATCTTTAGCAGAACTAGCCAACATCCTTCAGTTCGCTGGGGTCGAAGTACACATAGAGCCAGAACCAGGACCAGCCCTGGGTGTTTACTGCATCAATGCCTACATTGACAGCATGACCACCACAAAGCTGATCCAGTTTGTGAAACATGGAGGGGGTTTGCTCATCGGGGGTCAGGCCTGGTATTGGGCCAGCCAACACGGAGCAGATAAGGTACTGTCTGATTTTCCAGGGAACCAGGTGACATGTGTGGCTGGAGTGTACTTTACAGACACCTATGGGGACACAGCCCGGTTCAAAGTCTCTAAAAAGGTTCCCAAGATACCACTTCATGTCAGGTATGTAGCATTGCCGATTTGGAAGTGGGAAGCTGTTCTTACAGATCTTTTTGTTTATTTCTTCATTTTTTTTTTTTTTGGTTTTTGGGTCACACCCAGCAGTGCTCAGGGGTTACTCCTGGCTCCATGCTCAGAAATTGCTCCTGGCAGGCACAGGGGACCATATGGGGCACCGGGATTCGAACCGATGACCTTTTGCATGAAAGGCAAACGCCTTACCTCCATGTTATCTCCCGGGCCCCCATGTTTTTTTGATTTATGAGACACACTTAGCCATTGTTCAGGGCATACTCCTGACTCTGCTAATGATTCACTCCTGGTTGTTCTCAGGAGACTTTATGTGGTGCCAGAGATTGTACCCCAGTCAGTGACATCAAAGATAAGTGTTTTTCCTCCTGTACTATTATCTAACTTCCTGTTCATTTATATATAAAGACATACTCATATATCTGTTTTTCCCCCATAGATCAATGACATACAATCTTTGCCTTTTTTCAATGCAATATTATTTCTTGGCTATAGCTTCCTAATATTAGACAATATATTAATATTAATCAATATATTAATTGATAATTAATGTTAATTGATTAGTATATTAATTAGACAATATTTTTAATTAAAATCTGTATAAATTAAGTATAATTTATTGAGGTAGATTTTATATAAATGAATATTTAGATTTAGATTTTGTATAAATGATATAATTTATTCAGTTTGTTATACTGACATAAGAAGCTATAGTATCCTATTTTTTGTTTTTTTTTTGTTTCTGTTTTTGGGGGGCTACATCTGGTGATGCTCAGGGGTTACTCCTGCCCATGTGCTCAGAAATTGCTTCTGGCTTGGGACCATATGGGATGCCAGGGGATCGAACTGTGATTCGTCCTGAGTCAGCTACATGCAAGGCAAGTGTCCTACTGCTGCACTACCACTCCAACCTTAGTATTCTATTTTTAATTTTAATATTCTATTTAGTATTTTATTTTAATTTAGTATTCCATTTTTTATTTAAATTTTTTCTATTTAAATTTAAATTAAATTTAAACTTTAATTATATCAATTAAAATTTTTTCTCATATTTTTATTGTGACTGAAGTTCATTACACAGAATTATTTATGATACATAGTGACAATGAATGAAGGGCATTTCTACCACCAATGTTGTCCTCCCTCCACTCCTGTTCCCAGCATGTCTCCCATATCTCCCTCCTTTACACCCCAGAATCCTAGTGCAACTGGTCTCCACCTTACAACTTATTATAGGTTGGGTATCTATTCTGTTTGGTGTTCCAGTCTGGTCATTTTTTTTTACGCTACATGTTCATATGACTGGTCCTAGTATCATTCTTTTTCCCCCTCAATTTATGAGGCTGAATGATTCAAGTTATGCTATTCTGTTGGAGATAAAAAGGTTAAGGAAAGGAGGAGAAAAAGAAGTTTGGTATCAACTACTAAAAAAGAAAAGAAAAAAATATCACCGAATAATATCCACAAAGGTGGAAAAGAAAGAAAAAAGTGGAAGAAAAAAGAGAAGGAAAATAATATCAAAAAACAAACAAAAAATAAAACAAAACAAAACCAGAAAAATGCTGCAATGACAGGATTTGGTTTACCCCAATTTTTTTTTTTTTTTGTATAGGCACAGTAAGTATTGGGGAAGGAAGGAAATTCCGTGGCCTAAGAGATTCAGGGTTTCTCCACTCTTGAAGCATATTGTCATGGGAATAACCACTGGCTCCATGCATACTGATTGCCATATCCCAGGGTTTCTTTTGTGGTGTCAGGAAACTTTCCTCTCAGTTGTGGATGAGAAAATCAGGCCACTGTAGCTAGCAATCTTGGTATTTGCACAGGTCCTAGGACAAGGCCTAGGATAGAGTCTTTAAGGTTCTAGAGGTTCTGTTCCACCATTGTTGGTGTGTTCAGTTTTCTGTATCATGTGCTCCATGTTTTTGCTCATTCCCTAAGCCGAAGTCTAGGAAATTGTTTCCAATGGTTCTGCTCAATTTCTGTTGTCCGAATTGGGTCTCTTACTAAGAAATCTTGATTTTTGTAGGAGACCTGGGCTATAGCCTAGGGTAGGGGTTTTCCTTAATGGTCTCAAGGTATGTTCTGCCCAGTCACAGTTGTCAAAGTCTGTTTTCTATAGTTAGCGCTCCTATTTTTCATAGTTCAAGGGACGATACATCTTCTGATTTCCACTTAGTGTTAGGTGATGTGATAGAACCTCCTGGTCTTAGGTCAAGTTGTTATTTCCTCGCTGTCTTCATTGTTATATTAACAATGGCTCGAGTATATCTCCCAATGCATCTTAGTTCCTGGTATTGTTGCATGGGGTTGTTTCAATTCTATATCTGGAATCTGGGATTTGAGAATGAACTAACACTGTCCAATCTCGTGGAGACTGAGTTGTATCCACATGACATATGTCCAGGATGGGAGGCACCCTTGTACAAAAAGTGTGAATTCGTATCCTTAGAAAATAAGATCTTGTGTCTGAGTCCATGATTTCCCCTTACTTACTGTGCCTATACAAAATAGTATGGTGTCCTTTTGTATTGCTTGTGTTATTTCGGGTAAGGATGACAGGCTACATGTACAGTACTGTGGTGTGGTCTGAGCTTTTATCCAGGGCAAGACGTTTTCTTAGTTTTGACCAAGCAGCACCAAAACTGGTGAGGGTAGAGAAAATATGTATATATAAAAATAGAATATATAGATAAGATTGAGATATAAAAAAAAAGAAAGGAAATTGAGAAAAAAGGGGAAAAGGTATTTGAAAAAAGAAAGTGATTGGGGAGACTATCTGTATGTTTAGGAATACATATCTTAAGATACATTATTATAAAGGTATTAAGCTTACATAGACAATATAGGCATCCCAATTAGATCTTCTGAGATATTCTTGTAGGGATCGAAAGCCAAGGTACTTTTTCATATCACAGACTTAAGTCTAGAGTTTAAGATATGATTTGTGGCATTTCAGAGTCCTATACTGTCCTTGAGCTGAGGGTTTTGCTGCAGCTCAATCCGGTATCATGTAACCGTCCACGAATTGATGGGGGTGAGAGGGGTCACAAGTTTGAGTTAGGAAGCTTATTGGTTGTGGCTTCTTGCTGAGACACAAGATGAGGGATTGAGAGGGTGTCTTTCATTGAGGAGCTGGATGGTGGTCTGTTGGGAAGGAAGTCGGTCTTGGTGCCTAACAAGTTAAAAACTGAGAGTAAACAGGGTAAAATAAGGGGAGATAATAAATCCAGGTTGGGATATGGGGTGGGGGGGAGAAAGGTCTCTGGGCATGGAAAGGCAATATAGAAAAGGGGCTATATACATTGTATAGATGAAATGTTTAAGGTTAAGTCTCTGTAGTCAGAGAGGACAACTGTATTGAAAGTAACATTCACTTAGACACTAACTTCAGAGATCTATTTGAGTGCTATCCTACTATTTAGGATATTCCATTTCCTTTCCTACAAATATTCAAGAATTAGAATATTTTTGGATGATGTTAAAAAGGGTACCTGTCGCGCGGGCGCATTTGCGCCCTCACGCTTTGGAAAATGATTGAGATAAATCTGCTTTGGCTAGCTGTCCAGGGGTCCTTTGGATAGCTGTCCAGCCCAGTGCCCACCACATACCAGTGCAAGGGACCAACTCCTGGCATGTGGCTTTTCCAGGCCCAGCTCTAGCCTCTGCAGCTTTTGAATGAATGAATAGGGGCGGAGTGTTCCTCAACCCCCCCCCCCAAGGCCCAGGTTATCAGATTAGGCCATAAAGACCATTCTGGTAGGGGAATCTGGGCTCCCGGACTGACTGGCAGTCCGGGGGTTCATTGGCTAGTTGTCCAGCCCAGTGCCCACCACATACCAGTGCAAGGGAGCAACTCCTGGCATGTGACTTCTCCAGGCCAATTTAATTTAAATTTAATTAAATTCTCAGTGTTCTGCCACTAAGTATATATTGTAATAAATACCCTAATGATTATTTTTGCCACATGTCTATAAAAACCACTGTCAAATCATAGAGGAACTGGAAATAGAATTAGGCAAAATTGGTCAAATTCCCCTTGTTTTAGAATAAGTTCCTGGGAAATGATTCATAGACAGGTCAGCATGCAGGAAGTAATGTCATGTATTCTCTGGATGAATTAACATCATCTATGCATCTTCCCATACCTCCCACCTTTTGGCAGCATTTTTTGAAGGGAGATGCTATCAGAGGAAGAGAAGAGCATCTAACAGGAGAAACAGGGAAGAACTAGACACTAAGGCAAATATTAGCAAGAAGTATTTTTAATAAGCTCACTATTAAATGATATAATGGGAAGAACCTAAGTATTTACGAAGAGAATATTGCTTAAATGATTAGGTTGTTATAATTACTATACTGTTATATATTGCAGAACAATTTCACAACCATTAAAAATCACATATTCACAGGGCCATAGAGATGTATAAGGGGTAGGGCATTTGCTTTGCACATGGCTGACCTGGATTTATTCCCAGAATCTCATATGGTCCTCAGAGTACAAAAGCAGAAGCAAACTCAAGTGCAGCTAAATGTGGCCCCTCAAACAACAACAAAAAATCACATGTTCAACAACTATTACAGGAAATAGGAAAATTATCATGATATAATAGATAAAATTAAAACCTAAAGAACGATTGAAATACCAAATATCTGAAATCAATGCCCATATTGGTGTGATATAAGGTACTAAAGGAAAAATGTCTGAATTTTTTCTCAACTCTTGAGAAACAGGCCTATTTTCCTTATTTAAATTCAAATTCAACTCAGAGCAGCTTGCCTGAGGAGTCTTTTGAAAGGACCCTGGAAATAAGACTCACTTTTCAGTTTCACTGTCTGCATTTCCCCAGCCACTCCCTATGGAAAATATCAGTGATCCTGGCTGCTGTTACTATTTCCTCAGGTACTTGCTCTAGTGCTTGTCTACATCCGTGGCTTTCAACCTTCTCATACCTGCACACACATGAAAAGAAACATTTTCTAGACCATCCCAATTTGGGTGGATTTTTTTGGGGGAGGGGGGAAGGCACATTCAGTGGTGTTCAGGGCTTACTACTGGCTCTGAGCTCAGTGTTAACTCCTAGTGGGTTAAGTGGACTATATGGGGTACCAGGGACTAAATTCAGGTCTTCTGCATGCAGGGCAAGTCAACCTCAAGCTATTCTTTATAATAATAATATCAAAACTTATGATAATACTGCTACATGATCTAGACATGTGTATTATATGTTCAGTAGCAATAACTTTTCATGCCTTGACAAGAAATCTTGGACAGCATCAGTGGTTAAAAACACTGGGTAGAGGCTAGAGCAATAATTTGCACAACAGATAAGGCATTTGTCTGGCAAGGACCAACCCGTGTTCAATCCCCAGCATCCCAAATGGTGCCCTAAACCAGCCAAAAGTGATTTCTGAGCACAGAATCAGAAGTAAATCTCTAAGAACTGCCAGGTGTGGCCCCAAAACAAAACAAAGACTGGTTTAAACACCCAGAATATTGACCTAAATAGAAAGCATCCAAACCCATCCTAAGAAAGAGCGTGACCTAGTATTGTGATGAATAGCCCTATCGACAACATAATGATGATATTACATGGGAGGTGGGGTTGACTGATCTCAGAAACTTTCTGAATTGAGCTGAAGCTGACTGGCATGGTCAGCTCTCAGTTCTTAAGAATGCCCTGACATGCAACCAACGCCCTCACCACAATACCTCCGCTCAGCTCAGATTCAGAGTTCCCTGCCAACAAATCTTGATCAAAAGCTCCTGAACTGACCTAGCAGGTTCTATTCTTTCAAACTGCTGCTGAAGGCTCTGGAGCTCCTTTAGGAAACTGCCCTATCTGGATAGGGAAGCATAACCTCTAAAAACCAACAAAGGACCTCAACATAGGTCTTAAACCCAAGAGAAGTAACTGACTGCACGCCTGTGTTTCTACACCCTGGGAGTCACTGAAGGAACTTGAATGCAAAATCAGGCTCAAAGGAACTTGCTGCTCTTTCAGAATGTTTCAGAAGGCCTGTGGAAAGCATTAACCTCAGATTAATGTCTCATTCCTCATAAACCTTGTAGTGCAGCTTTCAAGATACAGAACTTAATGAGCTACTGAATCAGTCCTCGAAGCAGTGAAAAGGGCACTCAATATCTTTCAGAAGAGGATCAAATAAACCAAGGAGATGACATCAAGGGTCAAAGTTTCTTTTAAGTTTTTGTTAACTATTTGCCCATGCCTGGTAGGTATGGTAGTCGGATAGGTGTGGTCGGATAACAGTGTCAACTTCTAAACAAGCTCATTTCAGAAAGAAGACATTCCATTGAACAAGAGAAAAGATGCACACTACATTTTTACAACAGACTGATAATGAAGATATAGTTACTAATTAAAAAATATATATGCACCCTTCTGTTCTTGCAGCATTACAGTTGGAAGATCTGAAAACCATGCAAACTTCTGATAGCAGATGAGTAAATAAAGATATGATATGTATAGATGATAAAATATTACTTAGCTATGAGAGACACATGATATCTTACTGAAACTTGGTTGGAATTAGATGGTATCATGCTGGGTAAAATAGGTCAGAAGGAAAAAGGGAAACCCCAACTAACTTCACTCAATGAAGCAAAGCCAACGAACTAATAATATCCAGTGAAAATAGGCATGTATAGTTGACAGCATAGCTGAAGTTATCTAAGAGAGAGAGGACATTGTAGAAAGAAATGTTTCTGTAGTATGTGGTCGTGAGTGACTGGTACTTGGCTGGTAGGTGTGGTATGAAAATAGCGTAACTTGAAGGCAGTTACACCCTTGTAAGGCTAGAGTGATAGGACTCTTTCTTTGTGTATGGCTGATCCAGTTCAATCCCATATGGGTCCCTGAAGTACCACTAGGAATAATTTCTGAGTGTATACTTAGAGGTAATCCCTGAGTATCACTGACTGTGACACACACACACACACACATCTATTTATACTTTTATAAACCAATATTACCACAATAAATTGAGCATTAGCACAATAATCATTTCATTGAAGTCTATGCTATTAAAACCATTAATATGTTTTATTATTTAAAAATATGTAAAAATCTGGAGAAAGATGTCGATGTCGAGGTGAGCATATACTGTGCCTGTGTGAGGCCTCAGGCTCAACCCTGGAACTTCTTGGCCCCTGGCACCACTCAATGTGGCACCACAGTGAACAAAGTGAAGCATGTCATGAATTCAAGCCTGAACATTCAGTGCACTCCTGTGTTGGTAGAATGTCAGGCCTGAGCCTTTAGAGAAGGTGGGTTTTGAGATATGTAAAACATGGCCAGTTCACGCTTGCTCGTTTCCGTCAATCTAGGGCCTCCTGGGTCAAGCAGCTGGCACCATACTCTACCAAAGATGCCACGGGCAGCTGCGTCACCTGTTAAAGGTGGCACCTATGTCTTCAATGCTCTATGCAGGGAGGCGATGGGTGTGGATTTGAAGTCCATGCACTATCTCAGACTTTGGAGGGAAGACCTCAGGCCTTAGACAATCACAGTGATCTTTTTTCCTTCGTGCTATTTTTAGGTGTGGGGAGGACACTCAGCAAGATCAGCTGCAGCTTCTGGAAGGGATCTCTGAACTGGACATTGAAACAGGGGGGCTCCCCTCGAGGCTTCTGGTCCATGGGGCACTGGCCTTCCCACTGGGCTTGGACCCCTCTCTGGGCTGTTTCCTGGCAGGGGCCCGATATGGCCGAGGCCGGGTGGTCCTGGCAGCCCACGAGAGCCTGCTGTACACCCCCAAGATGGGTCCGTTTCTGATCAATGCTGTCCGCTGGCTGGCCAAAGGCCAGGCTGGCAGAGTTGGCGTGGACACCAGTCTGGAAAAACTGTGTTTCCTATTATCCAACTATGGCCTGCAGTGCAGCGTGGAACACCAAATGAACAGCGATTTGCAAGTCTACTGCTGCACGGCTTATAGCGACAGGGACGCTGGGTCTCTGCGAGAGTTCGTGGCTGAAGGAGGAGGCTTGCTGATCGGGGGCCAATCCTGGTGGTGGGCCTCCCAGCACTCAAGGCGCTCTGCCATGGCTGGTTTCCCTGGAAACCACATCCTTAATGGCTTGGGCTTGAGTATCGGGGCTCAGACCATCAAACCCGGTTGTTTCCCTGTGCCCACCCCCGAGATGCTCAGCTACCACTTCCGTAAGGCCCTAGCTGCCTTCCATGAGCAGCTGAAGCAGGGGAGTGGCTGCTTGGAGCAGACGTGGCTGGCTGCAATGGGCAGTGATGGGGCAGCCTTCCTGCAGATCCCCACGCACGGCATCCCTACCTATGTCTCTGTGCACCGGCTGTTGAGGAAGATGCTGTATCTGGCAGGCCTCCCGGCTGTGAGTAAAGAAAAACCAGTGACCAGGGGCTCCCTGGAGGCAGCCATCCTCAGTCTGGCCACCCAGCTGGCACACTCAGGCACTGACTGCTCCCAGCTGGTTCAGGGGCTGGGCAGCTGCACCTCCGATGCCAGTCTGTACCCTGTGGAGCAGCCTGTCACCATGGAAGTCGAGGCCTACAACCCAGGTCTGGAATGAGGAAAGGGACCAAGGAATGCAGGAGCTGATGGGGTCCCTATAGTGGGGTGAGTGTAGTTCCAGGGGTGCCTCTGAGCCTGAAGTTATGGAATCCAGCACCTTAGCAGAAAATTTCCACAGGGTCAGACAGAAGGGACACCAGGTAAGGTGTTTAGCATGCATGCAGCCCACTGGGATTTGATGGTTTGATCCACAACCCTTGAGTCCTGGAGAGTCCAGGAATCAGCCCTGAATGTGCTGGGTGCGGTTCCCAAAGAAAGAAGCAGTTGGGGTGGAGGTTCAAGCTTGGGTGGTCAGAGTTGAGGTGTGCAGGGGATGAAGAGGGGTAACACAGCTTCCCTGTGCTGACTGCCAGGCCAGAGGGAGTTCTGGGTCAGCACTGGCCGGTACCTACTGGACGGAAGGAATGCAGAAGTTTCCCTGACAGATGGTGCCACCTACGCTGGGCTAACGGTAAGACGACAGCCCCATGGTCAGCACCCCTCATCCCCAGTCTAAGAGCCTCTCTGCTCTCCACCAATGGCACGGCACAGAACAGGACTGTGCAGAGACCTCCCCCAGACACAACTGGACCCAATCTCTCCTCTCCAGGTGCTGATTGGCTGCCATACTGATGACTTGAGCGATGCCAAGGAGCTGTCCCGACCCCCGGTGGTGACTCATCAATGCTGTGTGGAACAGGCCACTGATTCCATCTCCTGCCTCTGGGGGGGTCTGGTCTATGTTGTTGTACCCAAGAGCACCCAGCTGGGTCCTGTGTCTCTCACCATCACAAACTCTGTGCCTGCCCCCTACTACAGGCTGGGTGAGTGTGGTCAGAAGAAGTGGGTGTGCAGGGCAGTGGTGAGCTGTGCCTTATAGTGAGGGGGAGCAAGGAGGATTGCCAGCAGGGGACCCACAAGAGGGGGGCAGCACTGTGCCTTATGCCTTTGGTCCTGTGGAGACTTGAGGACCAAATAGAGTGAAGATTAAATCCTTGTCTTAATTGCAAGTGGCCTTGATGACAATAGTTTCCTCTATTTGCCCTTCTACTCCACCCCCAAGTAGAAGTTGGCTTTTTCAGCTTATGGAAAGTTGGGGGCATGAGTAACAGATTTCCTGATCCTTCATTTCAGGCTTAGTTGACCTCCCTAGTGGTGTTCTTTGGGGCTCATCAATGGTTCCTAGCAATGCATACTCATCCAAGTAGCATGGATTTGGTGCTCTGGGCTGCACTGCAGTGCTTCTCCAGTACCACCTCCTCTATGCTGGGGCAAGGGGCATGCACTTCAGGGGAATAATATCTTGTGGTAGGGGGGCTTCCTCATTCATGGTATATGCACAGGTTCTTGGTGCCATCACCTGACTCTGATTATTATTCCAAGGTAAGACATCCTTGGCAGAGTGGAGGCGCAGTATCCAGGAGAGCCCAGCCCCCTGGGGGGAACTAGCCACAGACAACATCATCTTGACAGTGCCCACCAAGAACCTCCAGACCCTGGAGGATCCTGAGCCTGTCCTGCATCTCTGGGACAAGATGATGGAGGCGATTGCCAGGCTGGCTGCCCAGCCCTTCCCTTTCCACCGCCCTGAGAGGATTGTTGCTGATGTGCAGATCTCAGCAGGTATGTGCCCTGCAGAAACAGTAACTCCCAGATTAACTTTGCCTTTTAAGGTCCATGTGTGCAAGAAACAGACATATTTCAGTAGGGATGAAAGAAATTATTTCCTGGTGGAAGAGGTCAAGGTTTACATCTGGGAGGTGAAAGGAGTAGGGTGAGTTGATTAGCACAGATGAGCAGGAAAATATCAGAAGTATCTTAGAAGTTCTCAGATGCAATAAGGCTTGCTTCCAGGAGAGGCTGAAACAGAAATATTAACTTCTGAGTCATATCACTAATATGTGGTATGTAGAAAGGAGGAAGGAATGAAAGATCAAATGAAAGATTCCTTACTTTAAATGACTATGTGAATCATGGTGCCTTAATATATACATACATATATATAATATATATATTTTTTGCTTTTTGGGCCACACGTAGTGACTCTCATGGGTTACTCCTTACTATGCACTTAATCGTTCCTGGCTTGGGGGACCATATGGGACGCCAAGGGATTGAACTGGGGTCTGTCCTAGGTTAGCACATGCAAGATAAATGCCTTACCGCTTGTGCTTTAATATTTTGATTTTTTTCTCAATGAAATATTTTCCCAGAAGATAACATATTGATTAGTTCAAGGGGAGTAAGGAGGTTTCTTACTTTCATGTTTTAGAGGAAAGGCCATCTAGATAAAAGTAACACTCTGGATCTGAGTAGTAGAATGTATCCAGACCTGTTTTGTTATTATTGTTGTTTTTCCTTATTCTGTTTTATGGGCTACACCCAGTGATGCTAAGAACTTACTCCTGACTCTGTAATCAGGGGTCACTCCTATGGATGTCAGGAGATCATCTGGGATACTGGGGAGCAAATCTAGGTCATCACCTGCAAGGCAAATATTTTATCCACTGTACTATCTCTCTGGCCCGGCACTTGTCTCCTTATCTTTAAAAAAGGACAAGATTCATTATCCCTCTAAAACAGTGAGACTGAGCTCTGCTCCCTAGCAAGTGGTTGAAGACTTCTAATTCTGACCCATGATTCTCTTCACTCACCTTAAAGATTCTGGAATTGTGGGACCCACCAAAATGATAGGGACACATTCTCCTCATGAGAAGAAAAAGGGAATTGGACTTGAATTAACACGCCCCATCTCTTCCTCTGTGTTCCCAGGCTGGATGCACTCTGGGTATCCCATTATGTGCCACCTGGAGTCTGTGCAGGAACTCATCAGCTATGCAGATATAAGACGCACAGGCTTATGGGGGCCTATCCATGAGCTGGGTCACAACCAGCAGCAGCATGGATGGGAATTCCCCCCTCATACCACAGAAGCAACCTGCAACCTCTGGTCAGTCTATGTTCATGAGACAGTCCTGGGAATACCCCGGGATCAGGCTCATCCCGCTTTAAGCCCTTCAAATCGAGAAAAGAGGATCAAAGAGCATCTGGTCAAGGGAGCACCCTTGAAGGACTGGAACGTATGGACAGCTCTGGAGACCTACCTGCAGGTACTGGGCAGAGTGTCAGGGAGAGTGGGCTCTAACATCCCCCTGTCTGGGAGCATTCTAGACTCCAGAACTCCTTTCACCAGCCCTGCCAGCCTAGTCCCTCATCTCCCTGAATTTGGGAGAGCTGTGGTACTTGTTGGTGCTTCTCAAGTGAAATGGCTTGAAGAGGCAAATAAAAGCACCTGTCCAATTGGCTTCTTATAATCCATGAGAGAAAAAGCGAAGTACTAAGAAGGAAAAGTCTGTGATCTCATAGGTCAGGAGTAAAAGCTGTGGATTAGGCCTCCTCAACTGGTCTAGTGTTTAACACTTACCTTGTTTGTGTGAGACCATAGAGGCCAATTGCTGGCATCACATGGTACCCCTAACCCCAAGCTTTCAAGTACCATTAAGTCATGGCCAAGTGCTTCCTTCAGCCCTAAATGAAAAGAATGATAGAAAAAAAAGAAGTGAAGAGAAAATCACATGCATGTTGTAACCACTTTGGCAAGGCAATCTTGATCTATTCTTCCACCCTTTCTTCTCTTTCCAGCTCCAGGAGACCTTTGGGTGGGAGCCCTTCACCCAACTCTTTGCTGAGTACCAGACACTTTCTCACTTCCCCAAAAACAATGCTGGCAGGATGAATCTGTGGGTGAAGAAATTCTCTGAAAAAGTGCAGAAGAATCTGGTCCCTTTCTTTGAAACATGGGGCTGGCCCATCCAGAAGGAAGTGGCCGAAAGCCTGGCCTGCCTGCCTCTGTGGCAGGACCACCCCATGAGCGTATATGTGCATCCATTTTGAGGAATAAAGGTTGGTGCAGATGTGGTGGAGAGGGAATGACTGGTTACCAATGTCACCTCTGTGACCTTGAAATGGTTGAATTTGAATCCTGTTTCCTAGCCTGTCATCAGGAAGGCAGTTGAGGTTTCAAAGACAAATGAAATAAGCACTCTCAGGAAAACTGCCCCTGCTGGTTCTTTCTTTTTGCTCCTTTTCTCGGGTATACATTTGCTTTCCCTTCCTCAATCTTTAATAGTGATTTTGTTGTCTTGGTTTCTTGAAGTCCTGAAAACTCACCTTCTCTTTTTGAGCAATTGCTCTGAAAACCATGGACTTCCCTGGGAATCTGCTGGCACTTCCCAAACTTGTGCCAGCATTTCTTCATTTCTTCCCCTTTGAGAAGTTATCTGAGAACAAGAGCCATGCTGGTAGAAAGGTGAGCTCTGGATCAACTCTGGTTCTATGGGGGGAAAAAATCACTTCTTGTATCCACATTATTATCACATGGGGATAACAGTCCATGGTTTGAGAATGGTGAGAAGGTCTGGGTACTGACATGATTTCACACATGTGAGTTTTCTTTGTACTTTGCCTAGTCCCGTGTGGTTTGCCTGTCCAATTTATGGGAACAACTTGAAAACTGATTCATTCTGAGGCTAGTGGTTAGTCCTTGTGTAAGAATGTTCAATAAATATTAATAATTGTACAATAAATTTTCTCACATGGTTTGTTAATAGTGGAATTGTCACTCATTCCATCTCCTTTAAGAATATTTCACCTAGAAAGATTCTTGGGTATAATTGAAACCATGGAATGGTATAAACAACTCAGGTTTGCTGCTATCACACTTTTGGGTATAGATGATTTTTTTTCTTTTTTTTTTGGGGGGGGAGGATTTGGGTCACACCCGGCAGCGCTCAGGGGTTTCTCCTGGCTCTATGCTCAGAAATTGCCCCTTGCAGGCACAGGGGACCATGTGGAATGCCGAGATGCGAGCCACCGTCCTTCTGCATGCAAGGCAAACACCTTACCTCTATGCTCTCTCTCCGGCTCTATAGGTGATTCTTGATTTCTCCCTGAAAGGGAAAGGGTTCTGGTAAAACCCAAGATTCTTGCTTATTCCAAATCCATATTCTCATACTTTTGTTTTAGGGAAAGACATGAGTTATCTAGCAGCCTTTCTAAAATCCATATCATTTGTCCTTAGTGCAAAGTAGGTGAAAATTGTCTCTAACTACTTTGGCATCCAGTCATTGTTAGTTGCCCAGAGCTAAAAGATACTAGGATATGGCAGGGTCCCTCAGCAACATGTTAAGATAATGAGGGCAGTAACCCAAGACAGTCCACTATCATTTTATCCTCAACTCAGCATCTTTTGAGTGTTCCTAAGCAGCTTCCAGGCCATTCCAACTCTTTGATTAGGTAGATTTTAACTTGAGCTTTGCCTACAGCATAAGGAGACATAAGCTAGACATTTTCTCTGCTTTATCTTAAACCACATTTCTGTTGTTTTATCGATCATCCCCTGGACTTTGTGGAGCATAAACTGGCCTCTCAGAAAAAGAACTACATAAAAGAACACCCTTCTCTCAATTCCAGAGTAATTTTATTTTATTTATCAAGTGACCTTGTGGTCAACTCAGGTCCTTGGGAATGGCTTATTAACCCAAAGTGCTTAACTATTGACACTTAACACATCATCGGGGTCAGAGAGATAGCATGGAGGTAAGGCGTTTACCTTTCGTTCAGAAGGCCATCAGTTCGAATCAGGAGCAATTTCTGATTATGGAGCCAGGAGTATCCCTCAGGACTGCCGGGTGTGACCCAAAAACCACACACACATAAGAAAAAGGCAAAACACATCATGAGGATTGTCTCTTTGATCCAGACATTGTATTGACTTGTCTCATGTAATCTTTACAACAGATCTCTGTAGTAGGTACTAGGATTCCCTATTTCATAGGTGAGAAGTAAAACAGTGATATTAAATAGCTTCTAAAGCCATAAGGATAAGAACAAGAGGCCTCAGCATGAGAACATCAAGGAGTCTCCATGAAGGTAATTTGTCTAGAAAATTGGGAGCAGGGTGGTGGTGCTGGAGGTAAGGTGCCTGCCTTGCCTGCGCTAGCCTAGGACGAACCATGGTTCGATCCCCCGGTTTCCCATATGGTTCCCCCAAGCCAGGAGCGACTTCTGAGCTCATAGTCAGGAGTAACCCCTGAGCGTCACTGGGTGTGCCCCAAAAAACCAAAAAAAATGGATAAAAGTACACACAATATTTCAATTTCTTCACCAGGTGAGTAGTTAAATGGTGGATGTACTGACCCAGGTACACAGTGAGGGTCCACTTCCATTCTCCTGCTGCCTTCAGGACTGGGTATGTTTGTTCCCCCAGCTGATAACCAGAAAAGGACGAGGCCCAGAGTGGTGATCAGAGACACTTTAATTCACTAAAACAATACTTATATAGAACAACAGGAACTGGGGTATGTGCAGAGTGACAGGACCAACGACAAAGCAGAAGGATATCCAGGAGGAGGTGAGTTACCAGGGAGAAGATAAGCAAAGAGTGGTGCTTAGAAATGTCTCAGGAGTAACAGAGTGGGCAATGAAATATCCTGTTATCTCCATTAATTGGATCTCTCTGAGAGAGAGCAGAGTCAAGCCAGAGAGTAACCACTGATGATGGGAGGATGGCACCCCTCTTTGTGCTATCCTTCCCCATTTCTGGACAGTGTCTAAAGTTTTTACCTCAAAGAGACTCTTTGGAACATTTTCTCTATGGGGTCCCCCAGAACAGTTGTTCTACAGAGTTCCATAAGCCAGACAGTTTGGGAGCATGTCACAGGGTAGATCCAACAGGTAAACACCACCAACAGATCAATGGATACAAGGATATTTTCCCCTTGAGAGCAGCCCAGTGCTTCAGCTGAAGACACCATATCCATGAGTCATTCTCCTTATATCACAAGGATGAAGGGCAGAGCCAACTCAGTTGGAGTCCTCTTGTGAAAACTTTCATCTTAATTCTCTAAGAAAAACTGATTTGGGGGAAGGGTGGGAGAGGAAGTCTTCCTACATATTCATTACCGCTGCTTATTCTTATACCTTCATGAAGCATTATCTGGAGAAAGTCCTTTTTATTGCGAGTCATAGATCACAAGTTAAAAAAGAGCATTCATGTAGGATCTTTACTAGATTGTCTACAGTTTCTTTATGGCCCTTAGACCATGACAGGGAAATCACAAAATATAGGTGGAGAATTGGAGATTTAAATCTAGCATGATTGTTTTCACTAAGAAAAGTCAGGCCACAGCATAGACACTCATAATGATCTATACAAATTATAACTTTTTTTTGTTGTGGTTTTTGGGTCACACCCAGCAGTGTTCAGGGGTTATTCCTGGCTCCATGCTCAGAAATTGCTCCTGGCAAGCATGGGGGACCATATGGTATGCCGGGATTTGAACCGATGACCTTCTGCATGAAAGGCAAATGCCTTACCTCCATGCTATCTCTCCGGCCCCACAAATTATAACTTTAAATGCATCATTGAGACAAAATAGTTGTAGTGATAGAAGCCAAGCAGGCTACATCCTTCCTCATGTACTTGCAGGTTGAAAACACAAGATCTCACAAATGTTTTCTTTTGGATATGATCATGTCTGCTCTAAACTACATGGTTTAGTTGTTTTGAGTAAGAGATAGTTTGACAGGCATGCTCATTGAGAACCACTGATTGAATTCTTAATGTTATTTACAGGAAGGGTCAGTGAACTATGATAGCAGGAAGCCCATAACATACAGGCTCTGTGCATTTAGAATCCAATTCAATCCAAATTCAAAAGCAAAAGACTAAAAAATCTACATTCCAGAGTACATTTGCTTCTACAAATGTCAATGTTGGCCAAGAAAATAACCCATAAACTGCCAGGAGCGGTTTTTGTTTGTTTGTTTATGCTCATAACCATCCTACAAAGTAAGCATTACTTCTATTCCCTGTTTTAGAGAGGGACGCAAAAATCCAGGGCCAACCAAAGCAATAAGGCCACATTTCCAGCCAGAGAAGTTAAACTGAGCTGGTACTTAGCCAACAAGCAATTCTCTATAGTTAGTTCATCTATCACAGACTGCAGTTCTACTTGTAAGAAGCTTACTATTCTGTACCCTGACCACTAGACCCAAATTGAAAAATATATAAGGGGTTATTTCCAGTGATTCACATAGCAGAAGTGTGACACATTCAAAGCATGCATTGCTTTTTACCAGGAACCTGCTCTATCTTGTCCAGGAAGATTTGGAGAGTTCAGATGAAACAATAGATCTGTTTATTCCTTGGTATGGAAATCCCCTGTTCTTACTCCTTTTCTTTCCTATGTGTATTTTCTACTGCTCACAGAAAATACTTCTGGTCACCAAATGTGTACATATTTTTACTAGTTCTATCACACACACACACACACACACACATATTTTGGATTCTAGTAGTAAGCCCAGGTTATAATCTATGTGTCTAGTTAAGTTAGATAAATTTTTATAATGGAAATAAATTACCATAAATAGTATTTTATAAGGGCAGTAGAATTAACAACTTCTATGTTTTAAAGGAAATGAATAGGACACAGCCTTATACCATCTCCCAGAGCACAATACAGCTGCTGACTTGCTAGAGGAATGATTCATTCATTTCAAAATAGAATTATTAAAGTATTAACATTAAGTATAACCATGCAACTTATTTTTGACAG
>PVKC010020937.1:0-18384 GCA_004027635.1 Crocidura indochinensis
GTTAGGTCTTTGTCTTGACACCTTGAGATTTATAGTCAAGTATTTACTGATAAAGATCCTGCAAGATCTCAGTGCACAATCTTTCTCCAGGCAAGGATTTGGAAAACCCACACGTGGAATTCCAGCTCTGTGTGGGAGGCTAATGTTAGTGGTCTCAATTATTTCCTTCCCTGACAGAGGAAAAAGGGAGACCCCATAATCCACATGCATGGATACAAGAGCACAAGACAACAGAACAGGGCAAGGGTGTGTTGCTATGATCCTGAGGAAGGAATCAATTTAGGTGTGTTTTTGAGATGGTTTCTCTTGAAATATCTGAAGAAAGCCAAACAAGAGGGAAAGGAATCCAAGCAGTTGAGGTGCAGTCAACAAGAATTACTTCGAAGAAAATGTTAATAAAATAAGATTCCAGGTTTGTTCTATGATAATCGTTATTATTTTGGGGAGTTGTTTGTTTAGTTTTTTTGGGGGGTCACAGCATTTAGGGGTTACTCCTGGCTCTATTCTCAGAAATCGCTCCTGGCAGGCTCGGGGGACCATATGGAATGATGGGATTCGAACCTACATTAAATGTTTGAAGTTTAATTTTCCTGGTGTGAGGAAAATAAAACAAAGTCTCTTCCCTCCGTGTGTTCCATTGATGTGTGTGATTATGTGTGTGTATGTGTTTATATGTGTCTGTCTAGGTCCTGTGTGTCTTCTGTGTTAATTTATAACTGAACAGTGCTACATTGCTTGCTATTTAAGAAGCACAGTCCAGTTTGACTGGCAATGATCAGGGAAGATATCTCGGGAGGAAGGAAGAAAGGAAGAAAGTATAGAGAGAAAGAAAAGGGAAAGAAGGAGGACTGAAGAAATAAGGAAGGATGGTAGGAAGGATAGTGATAGTTTCAGGATACAATTTAAGAGTCAATCTTAGAATTTTGAGGTCTAAGAAGATATTGCTGCTGTCTACCAGAGAGAATGGCCAAAAAGAAAGGACATTCCATCTATCCAAACACTGTTTTTTTCCCCAAACCATATAATTATCAGAAAACTATTCATGAGAGAAAGGAACTTTTATTCACTGCTGGTGGGAATGCCAACTAGTCCAGTCTTTATGGAAAACAATATGGAGATTCCACAAAACAAACTGGAAATTGAGCTCCCATATGAGCCAGCTATACCACTCCTAGAGATATACCCTAGGAACACAAAAGCACAATACAAAAATATCTTCTGCACATCTATATTCATTGCAGTGCTATTTACAATAGTCAGAATCTGGAAACAACCAAGATGCCCGACAACAGATGAGTGGCTAAAGAAACTATCCTACATATACACAATGGAATACTATGCAATACTACTACTATTGCAATACTATTATCAGGGATAATAAAGTCATGGAATTTTTCTATATATGGATCGACATGAAAACTATTATGTTGAGTGAAATAAGTCAGATGGAAAGAATTAGACACAAAATAGTCTCACTTATCTATAGGATTTAAGAAAAATAAAAGACATGATTGTAATAATACACAGAGACAACAGAGATGAGTGCTGGAAGGACCAGCCACGATATGAAGCTTACTACAAAAAGTGGTTAATGCAGTTTGAGAAATAACTATACTAACATGAGGACGGTCGTGAGTGAGAGAAATAGAATGCCTGTCTCGAAGAGGAGGGACATGGGGCATTAGTGATGGGAAGGTTGCACTGTTGAAGGGAGGTCTTGTTTTTTTATAACTGAAACCCAAGTACAAACATATCTGTAATCATGGTGCTTAAATAAAGATATAATTGAATTTTCAAAAAAAATCTGATCATGTTTTGATCTCTTTTAAGATACAAGCTTAAAAGCATTCTACTGAAATATTTCTTTAAGTAAAGAGCTCACAATGTTGAGAACATCCCTCATTTATACAGACTTTCATACACTCAGCAAATAATTTATGGAGTACTTATAAATTGCATCAGGATATGGCTATGGCTGCAACAGATAAACTTCATTCTCTGGAGCCTAAGTCTGGAAAATTACAATACATGAAACAAATAAGTCAAATACTAAACCGGACGATAAGAAATGCCATGAAGGAAAGTAAGGAGCACAGGCAGAGCTGTTAACATTTAAACCGATATGGGAGAAAGAGTGTTCATGTAGAGGAGAACAAATTAGTAAAAGAAATAGCCAGTGGAAGGTAGCTGCTTATAGGCAGCTGCTATGGTTGAGGGATAACAAGGAGGCCAGTGAACCAGTAGCAGGCCAGGAATCTGGAGCAAGACTGCTAAATTGCAGATTATATAAGCAGGAAGAAAATGTTTCATTGTGGAAGAAGCAAAGGGTAAATTTTAGCACATATGGACATGAAGTCAAGGGGAATACTGATAACAAGTTCTAAAAAATAATACTGAGGTCATTGTTACCCTGAGTAGGAAAAATTTGCCAGAGGGATAGAGGCAAAAATTACAACCTGTAGTTGGAGAAAATGAACAAAAATAAAGCATTTCGTTTAAAAGAAAACTAAGAAACATCAATCATCAAAAGAGAACAATGTTATTTCAAATATTGTTTTTAATTCTGTTATTTAAAATTTAAAACATGGTGATCTATAAAGTTATTCATAGTTGAATTTTAGAAATAATGTTTTAGTACCAATCCCACCACCAGTATCAACCTCCCTCCACCAATATTCCCAAGAGTCCATTCCATCTTTTCTCATACCATCCCAGACTGCCATCAAAACAACCACCTTTTAAGGTTTGAGCCTCATGATTTCAGTCTTGTAGACTCTTTAATTTGATTATTTAGTTCTGACCTTCCTTAACACTGCCAAGGTACCCAAATACCCATTAACCTCTCTACCCTTTATTTTTTACTACTATTTTCTCTTACCCCATTCTATTTCTTTGAAAGGATTCTTTTTATAATAAGGATGTTGTATAACCCAGTATTACAAAGGAAAATAACCTAACTTGGAAATGAGTAAAAATCTCTGATGGAAATTTTCCCAAAGAAGACATGCGAATGACTAACAGGTATGTGAGATATGTTCAATATGATGAATCACCAGGTAAACTTAAAGCAAAACCACTATGAACTTTAAACTCACTCTTGTGTAAATTACTATCACAGAGACAACAGATAAGAGATAACAAGTGTTGTAGAGTATGTAAAGAAAAGGGATCCATTGTGTATTGTGAGTGGGAATTCAAATTACAGTAGCAACTATGGAAAAAAAGTACAGAGGTTCCTCAAAAATAGTTCATTCTTGAACTATCCATCTGATCAAGCCATTTCACTTCTGAATATATGTCCAATGGAGAAATAAAATAACAACCCAAAGAGATTTCCCAGCCTTCATGTTTATTGCAGCCTTGTCACATATGGCAATAACTGGTGATCCTCAAAGGCAAATAATCAAGAAAAGGTGAATTTATATACATACTATCTCGTATATAAAGGATTATAGTTGTGTAAATCTACAAATGAACCACATTTTTAATGTGGCAAATGGCAGCCTATTAGGACACTATCATTATATACCAATATTAAACTGTTGATAATAGAGCCAGTAAGGGAACAAACTGTTACTACTGGAGAGAGAAGCGGAATTGTTAGAATTGGCAAGGGGCTAGTGAGGAAAGGAGAGAATCTAGAGCATAAGCGAACAACATTCACTCTGGAAGTCATTGCCAGTTTAGGGTCAGAAAAAGCATAAAAAATAGGGTTTTTGAGCTCTGAGATTGGTAGATGTAGTCAAGTGCTGAAGGCTCATAGAAGGTTTTCTCTATAGTTCAGAAATTAAATGGAATTTTTGTGTAAATTGCATTTACCCTCTCTTCACCATCACAGATCTCTAAGTAGGACAGTCTGCAAGCAGAGTGAATAAAAAGATCAAATTACAAAATATTTTAATACAGGTAAATATGGAATAGTGAATGAAGTACTGGATGTTTGATTGTTTTCCCTCAAATGGATACATGGAAATGAAGATGTACTTACAGCATTTAAGCCAAAAATCAATACCACTTCACTGCTTTTACTAACAATACAGTTTTTAACTAGTAAACAAGATTTGAGAACAGTGGCAATACCAATAAGCAATGACAGTGAATACATAAAAATACAATGGCATTGTAAAACATTCTAGAAAATGAAGCCAAAATAAAAGCAAGGCATCTGTATCAATTCCAATGAGGGAATTGGCAAGGATGAATCAATAAATCACAAAATTAGTGTGGAAAATATTTCAAGCTTTCTAAGATCAAAGACTAGATGGTAAAATATTAACTTGATGTCCTTTTAACTTTCTTCTCTCAATATTTATTAGTGTTTGACCTCACTGGAAATGAGAATTCCATTATGAACCTTTTTGATAAATGGATTGAAAGGTTGTTCAAAGCACTCCACTGTCACTAAGCATTTTCTATTCTCCAATGAAATACTATTAGTCTGCAGTTTACAGTAACTCTTCTCAGCATATCACAAACAGGCAGCTTTATTGAACACATAGAAAAACTCAGGGACCATCATTTCTCTTCCTCCTGGGCCACCTGCCCAGTTACAGATGTTCCTACATATATGGAAAACTGGAAATATGTGGGGAAATTTGCATGTGCACGAACAAGTAGCAATGTCCATGCTGGTCCTCAATAAAATCTATTTTTAACATATCTAATTGCATATTAGAGAGTTGGGAACTAACTAAATAGATTAGGAGCCTAATTCTTCTCCTTACAGTGATACCATATTGAACAATAACAGAGGACAGAAATGCCTTTCACCTTTTCACTATCCCTGGCTTGGTCTGAGAAGTATTTGCTCCAAACCTTTTTTTTTTAAAAATATTTGATTGCTTAATTTAATTTAATACCTATCTCTGGGCAGGTGTTTTGATTCTTTCTTTCCTATAAGACATTATGGTTTGTACTATTGTTAGTGAAAGGGTGCCATGGACATCACTTTATCACCTTTAAGCACTCAGGTCTTGTTCAGAGTGATTACTTCCAACTAGCATTGCCATAGAAGCTCTTCACTGCTCTAACTGCACTCACTACCCTTGTGACAAGCTTTCTACCATGGACTGGTCCTCTTGACTCTCATCTCTATTGTCTGATGATATTACTATACTCTCTTTTATTTGTATTATATCCCACATATTAATGAGATTATTCTATGTCTATCCCTCTCCCTCAGACTCATTTCATGCAGCATCATGATTCCCATATCCATCTATGTATAAGCAAATTCTATAGCTGACTTTTTACTAATGGTGCATAATATTCCATTGTGTAGATGTACCACAGTTTCTTTAGCCACTCATCTCTTCTTAGGCACTTGTATTGTTACCAGATTCTGCCGATTGTAAATAGTGCTTGATTAACATAGGAGTAGAGAGGACAATTTTTAATATGGTTTTATGTTCCTAAGCTATATCCACAGGAGTGGAGTTGCTGAATCAGAAGCAAGCTCAATTTCCAGTTTTTTGAGTAATATCCATATTGTTTTACAGAAAAACTGGACTAGACAGCATTTCTCCCAACAGTGAATGAGAATCCCTTTCTCCCCCTATCCATGCCAGTTGTTCTTGCTCTTTGTGATGTGTGCCAGTAACTGTGGCATGAGATGATACCTCATTGTTGTTTTGATTTGCATCTCACTGATAGGGATGTGGAGCATTTTTTCATGTGCCTTTTGGCCATCTATATATTTTTTTTCTGAGGAAATGTATATTCATTTCTTCTGCCCATTTTTGGATGAAATTAGATGATTTTGTTTCTTGTAAAGTTTTGTAAGTAACTTGTATATCTTACATATTTGTCCCTTATCAGATGGTGATTAGAAAAATAGTTTCTTCCATTCCATGGGCATCCTTGGTGTCATTCACTGTTTCCTTTGAAGTGCAGAAGCTTCTGAGCTTACTGTTGTCTCATTTGTTTATCTCCACTTCTACTTGCTTGGACAATGGTGTTCTTTCTTGAAGATGCCTTTATTCTCAATTTCATGGAGTATTTTGCATATGTTTTTCTCTGAATACCTTATGGTTTCAGGTCTGCTATCAATTTCTTTAATCCAATTAAATCTGACCTTCATGCACAAAGGTTAAAGAGAGGTCTGAGTTCACTTTTGTGCATGTAGTTGACCAGTTATTCAAACATTTTTTTTAATCAAAGTGGATTATATATCTTGCACAGTAATATTTTAGGAACATAGTGATATTTAATCAGGGGCATTCCCACCACCAATGCTGTCCTCCCTCCACCCCTTTTCCCAGCATGCATCCTATATTCCCCTCTTTTACCCCCCAGGTTGCTATTATAAGTGGTCCTCTCTGTGTCTAGTATGTTGTAAATTAGGCATCGATTCTGTTGTCATTGGCTTTGGATTTGGTGTTTAAGTTTGATCATTTTTAAAATTTCTACTTAATAGTCATATGACTGTTTGGTCTTGGTACCCTCCATTATTTTCTCCTCTATTTGTGGGGTGGAACCAGATGGTTCAAGTTGTGTGGTTCTGTTTGAAGGAAAGAGAAAAAAATAAAATAAAATGGGGCAAAAATCAAACAAACAAAAATGGGAGGAGTCTTTTTAGAAGCTCTATCTATCAGTTTAAAAGCAGAATGGGAAAAGGAAGAAAAGCATAACAACAATACAAATAATATAAAATAAAAGATAAAGAAAAAATCAAATGAAAAACTCAAAAAGCACCAGAGCAATACAGACAGCAGTCACTCAATTACCTTGGTCCTGAAATAAAAAAACAAAACAAAGCATGCACAAACACACACAAACAACAACAACGACAACAATAACAAAACTAAAAAAATTTTTTTGATTTGTGCTTCTCTTTTTTTTCCTTGCATAGGCACAGTAAATATTGGGGGGTGGTTAGAAAGGGAATTCCCTTGGCCTAAAAGATACAAGGTTTCTCCACCCTTGAAGTATACTGCCCTGGGAATATCTACAGGCTCCATACATGTTCTTTTACTTTCCCCTAGGTCCTTCTGTGACATCTGGAAAATTTCTGATCTGTCATGGGTGATAAAATCATGCCTCTGTAGCTAGAGATCTTGATATTTGCACAAGTCAAAGGATGGAGCCTGGGATGAAGTCTTTACGGTTCTCGGAGTTGTGATCCATCACTGTTGTCAAACATTATTTTTGAAGAGGCTTTCTTGCTCCACTTTGTATTACTTACCAGTCTATCAAAGATTATTTAATCATATGACTTTGGGTTAGTCTCAGACCACTCAAATTTATTCTATTTTTCTGAGGATCTGTCTTTATTACAATACGATGCTGTTTTGATAACTATTGCTATTCGGTACAATTTAGAGTTGGGGAAAGTGATTTCTCCATCTTAATTTTGCTAAGAATTTCTTTAGCTATTTGTGGGCATTTATTGTTCCAAATGAATTTCAGGAGTGTTCAAATTATTTCCTTGAAAAATGTTATGTGTATCCTTAAACAAATTGCATTAGATCTGTGAATACTTTGGGGAATATTGTCATTTTAATGATGTTAATCCTTTTAATCTATGAGCTGGTTATATGTCTCCATTTCCTTGTGCCCTCTTTTATTTCTTGAAGCAGGTATTTTGTATTAATATATTTTACTTTATTTTTAAATAATATCTTTATTTAAGCATCTTGATTACAGACATGATTATAGTTGGGTTTCAGTCATATAAAGAACACCCACCCTTTACCAGTTCAAGCTCCCCACTATGCCTGTATTCGAGACAGGCATTCAACTTCTCTCACTCATTGACATTGTCACCATAGTTGTCAGTGTAGTTATTTCTCTAACTGCATTCACCACTCTTTGTGGTAAACTACATACCATGAACTAGTCCTTTCAGACCGCATCTCTATTGTCTCTGATAATTATTACAATAATATCTGTTGTTTTCAGGCCCGGAGAGATAGCACAGCGGTGTGTTTGCCTTGCAAGCAGCCGATCCAGAACCTAAGGTGGTTGGTTCGAATTCCGGTGTCCCATACGGTCCCCTGTGCCTGCCAGGAGCGATTTCTGAGCAGATAGCCAGGAGTAACCCCTGAGCACTGCCGAGTGTGCCCCCCCAAAAAATATCTGTTGTTTTCATCATTGTGAGTAGGAATATGCCTTAGAGTGTTTTTCTTTGGATATCTTTTAGCTGGTATTCTTCAGGTATCCAGAATGTGGTTGCATGCTCTCTTTAGCTCTAAGAACTTCTCAGCACTGATGTTCTTGACTGTTGATTCTTCATGGATTTATTTTTCCTAGGCCCCTGGAACTCTAATGATTCTTATGTTGTTTCTATTGAATTTTTCCAGAGTTCTATTTTTAATATGTTTTCATTCTTTGAGGATTTTTCCATCTTTTGTTCATTTATTTTAAGGCTCTTTTCCAGTCCTTTCTACTGTATAGAGTCATTATAAGCTCATCTTCCATCTCATTGATTCTCTCCTCAGTAGTTGGTACTATCTGCTTGTGATGCCTTCCAGTGAGTTTTTCATTTAGCCTATCAAGTTTTTCAGTATTGTTACTTCATTTTGAGGTTTTTACATTTCTACTTTCATGACCTCTTGAATCTTAGCTGTGCTTTGCTTTGTTCATTCCTTGATTTATTTAAGTTCTTTGAACATTCTCCACATTTCCTCTACAAAATTCTTATTGGAGAGGCTAAATGGGGGGTTTGTATTAGTCAAGTCTTCAGAGCTACCGTCTTCATTCTCTACACATTGTAGAGTTCTGCATTGTTTCCCCATTGTCACCTTTAGAGTGTGATTTTTTTTCAGCGTGATATTTTTTTAATGTGTTTTGCTAGGGTTTATTGACTAGCAACGTCAGTCTCTATCTGCAGCACTATTAATAATAGCCAGAATCTGGAAACAAACCAAGGATCTAAGCAAAGAAAAGTGGATAATAAAAAACTGTGGTATATCTGTAGGAATACTACACAGCTGTTTGAATAAAAATAAGTCATGAAATGTTTATATGTGGATAGATATGGAGAGTATTATGCTGAGCAAAATAAGTCAGAGGGAGAGGGATATACATAGAATGATTGCGCTCATTTTTTGTGCATTCAAATTGTAGTATATATAACAAATTGCACTCAAATTGTGGGATATATAACAAAAGATAGTATTGTAATAATACCCAAAAACAATAGAGATGAAGATGAGGAAGACAAGTTCATGGTAGGAAGCATTCCAGAAAGAGCAGGGGAGTGGACTTAGGGCAAAGAAGGGACTACTAAGACAATAATAGTTGGGAATGATCACGTGGGACAAGAACTGGATGATGAAAGGAAAGTAAAGTGAAATGCATAATACTCCTTCAGTAACTAGTTCAAACCAATGTTTAAAAGAAAAAAGGAGAGAGAAAGAGAGAAAAAATATCTGCCATAGAGGCAGGTAAGGGGAGACTGGGTGAAAAACAGGAGTCAAACTGGGGACATTGATGGCAGGAAATGTGCACTGATGAAGTGATGGGTGTTGGATATCACATAACTGAAACTCAATCATGAATGACTTTGTAACTTTGTAAGGCACATGACCACAGTCCTCCATGGCTCCATAATGAGCTAAATTTTTACGTGTGGGGTTCTATAAAAGTCTATACCCTAATGGAGTTCAGACCTGAACTTGCACTATGCTTGGAGACAATCTGCTCAGCAATGGGCTCATTAAAGTCTCCTAGCAGTCTCTACTATAGAGACATGGGAGTAGTAGCAGAGACTCGTGCTCAAAGAGAGTCTGGAAATAGGCTTCAGGTGGGCTGTTCCATAATACACAGCACTGTGCCAGACAAACAATCAATCAAACAAAAACCCCACTGGTATTGTACAACAGCCGAAAGCATCCAGAACATTAATGGGGGTCATCAACTGAGGGCACAAAAATGGGAACAGTGCCTAGAACAATAAAACAGCTAGTAGGGTGCTTGTCTTGCACATGGCTGACCTGGGTTCAATCACCAGCATCCCATATGGGCTCATGCGATCCACCATGTGTTATTCCTTTGTGCAGAGCCAGAAATAACTGCTGACCATTGCTGAATGAGGACCAGAAACAAAACCACCACCCCCTCCCAAAAACCAACAAAGGTGGGAACAGCAAAACCCCAGAAGGAAAACAGCAACACCCAGCACCTATTTGGTTGCAATGTGCCTTATACTCTAACACAGGATCATGCAGTGAGAGATATTCTAGGGACTTTCAGGAACAACATACAATACAAGGGCCCAAGCAATTCCCAAAGCGTCCTTTAAATTAAGAATAAAGTCCTCCAGGAACAAATTCTAATATCCCGAACTTCAAACACATTACTTGAAAAGCAACACTAAAAAACCTCAAAAGGAAAGTAGATTAAGAGGTTGCTCTGTCGGTAAGAGCTTGCTTACCACAAATTCAATTACTTGCTCCAAAATGAGATACGGGTTTGCTTAGCTTTCCTGATAGGCTTGTCCCAGTAAATGAGAATGACAGCTCTATGGGGAGAAAGCTTCAGGTCTTTCTTCAGTCACACTCCAAACCAAACATACCTCCAGGTGCAAAGCTTTGTGTGAAACAAAATAGGGCCAGATCTGCAGCAAGCCTAGCCCAGCACGGGCTTTTATTTAGTGTGCCCTCTATATGAATACAGAAAGCACAAGGGCCTATTTGTCTTTAGAAATTGTCTGGTCCCCTGTCCCCCTCCGGATAATGTTTATTCCAATTAAGAACTGTCGGTCTGCCCTGGCCCTCTGCTCAGTTCTAGCATTTTCTCTTCTTTGAATTTGGCCTGTCTTTCCTTGCTGAGCGCAGGCCACTGAGTCGTGCCCTCCTGTTAGCGCGCTCATGCCTCTCTCAGTCCTGCTGGCTTTTGTGAGACTGCCAGCAGGCCCCCTCTTGGAGACATCTGTTGCCTTGCTTCAACCAAGCAGTCCCCTGAGCACGTGACAAGGCCGAGTGGAATCCATGAGTGCCACCTCCAACAAGAAGCGTATGTCCACTTCGCTTCTCCCCTGTCATTTCCTCTTCGAGCCCAGGCTTCAACAAGTGGCCTAGCCTCACACAAGCTGTCAGGGACAGATGCTCTGTGAAAAGAGGAAATTGAACTCAAAGATGCTACAGCTTTTTTAATTAAGTCCAACCTAAGAGCTAAATAGTGAGGCATGAAACGAAATCTCCCCTTAGCCATCTTTCAAAACTAAACGCACAAGTTCATGTTAGTGATTCATTTTCTCATTGTTCTTCCTTCATGTCTGAAAAAAATGACACTTCCCCCCTCATCCCCCCCACCTCCCATTTTGATGTGCATTCTGTATAGGTACGTCCATCTCCTGATTGTCCTTTTGCAATTTCCTTCCCCTGCTGTCTCTGGGCCAGTGGAGTTGGCAGGATCAAGAGTCTCCTACAAGCAGCCAAATACAGGCTTTCACCTTGCTCTTTAGACACCCACGGGTGTCCACTGCAAGGCAGGCCTAACTTCATTTTCTAAGAAAAATAAAGAACACAAGCCTGTCCTCTCTCTTTCCAGTCCCTGAGCTAATTCTAGTCATTTGCCTTGTCTCCATTTTCCCGAGTTTACTATTTGCTTTCTATTCTGGTTCCTTATTTTTCCTCTCTGCATGCTGTCTGCTAATTAAAGCTGACTCCAAGTCTTGCTGAAAGTCTCAGCTTAAATGGCCTAGTTAAAAGTTAGCTTTAAAGACCCTAGTTGATTTTTTTAAAATATTTTTATTGTGACCAATGTGAATTACAAGTCTTCTACAGTTATATTTAAGGCACATAGTGACAATGAACCAGGGTCATTCCCACCACCCCAGTTCCCAGCATGCATCCCATATCTCCACCCCCCTTTTGCCCCCTGGACTGCTAGTGTAGTCAGTCCCTTTTATATATAACTTGCTATAGATTGGGTATCTTAATTCTGTTGTTGATGACTTGGATTTGATGTTTAGGTCTGATCATTTTTTATTTCCACCCAATATTCATGCGACTGCTTATTCCTGGTACATCCACTTCTCCTCACCCCCCCAATTTATGAGGCAAAACAAGATTATTTAAGTGCCATGATTCAATTGGGAAAAAGGAAGAAAAAATAGACAATGACAAGAAACACAACACCAACAATAAACAACAGCTAAAACAACTACAATGAGAGAAAGGAAAATAAAAGGTGGAGGAGGGGAGAGCTGGTGTGGCAAGGTTTTGTTTATTTATTTATTTATTTATTTTGCATAAACACAGTAAGTATTGGGAAAATTAGAAAGGGTATTTCTTTGGCCTAAGAGATGTTGGGTTTTAATATACCCTTGAAGCATACTGTCATGGAATCGACTACAGGCTTTGGACATGCTCATTATCAAACCCCAAGGTCCTTTTATGATGCCAGGAAACATTCTGCTCAGTTGTGGTTGACAAAATCAGTCCTCTGTAATTAGAGATCTTGGTATTTGCGCAGGCCATAGAACCAAGTTTAGGATCTAGTTTTTCTTTATGGTTCTGGAAGTTCTGCTCCATCATGGTTGTTGTTGTCAGTCTTCTGTAATTGGTGGTCTTGGTTTTTGCACAGATCCTAAAACAAAGCCTAGGGTATAGTCTTTACTTATGGTTCCAGAAGTTCTGCTCAGTCTCAGTTGTCAAAGTCAGATCTCTTGAATTAGAGATCTTGGTTTTTATACAAATCCCCGACCAATGCCTAGGCTAGGATCTTTCTTATTGGTTCCAGTAAAAGTTCTGCTCAGTCTCAGTTGTCAAAGTCAGTCTTCTGTAATTAGTGATCTTGGTTTTTGCACAGCCCTTCTGATTTCATCTTATTGCTAGGTGATGAGATAGGGCTACCTGCTCTTAGATCAATTGTTTTTTTTCTCATCTTCAGGGTGTCGTATTAACCTGGCACAAGTTGGTGCGATAGCAGTATTAAAAACTCTCAGGTGGAATTTGATTCCTGGTGCGGTTTCATGGAACTGTGTTGGTTCTACAGTTGGGATATGGGGTTCAGGGTAGAATGGTCACTGTCCAATCACATGGAGTCTAAGTTGAGTCCCCATGACAAATTGTTCGGAGTGGGAGGCTCCCCCATACATATTGTAAAATGTATGGGTTCTTATCTCTAGTAGATAAGAGCTTGTTTCTATACATAAGATTTCTCCCTTTTTAGTTGCCTATGCAAAAGGGAATGTTGCCATATTATATTGCCAGTGCATTTGGGGGTAAGAATAACAGGCTATACAATCTCTGTGACCTTGTTTTGACCTGAGCTTTAATCCCAAGCAAGATTTTTTTCTTCTAGAATTTCATACCAAGCAGAACCAAAACAAGTGAAATTAACAAGAAATATACAGACAGAAACATAAAAATACATAAAAAATAAAAATAAATAAAAAATAGTAGATAAAAAAGAATGGAGGCTGTTTTTTTTGTTTTGTTTTGAAATTTTGGGCCACACCCGGTGATGCTCAGGAGTTACTCCTAGCTATACTCTCAGAAATTGCTCCTGGTTTGAGGAACCATATGGGACTCCGGGGGAGGGGGGATCAAACTATGATCCATCTTGGGTCAGCCACATGCAAGGCAAATGCCCTACCACTGAGCTATCACTCCAGCACCATTAAAGGATGAAGGTTGATTTTTAAGGATGGTGAGGGAGAACACATGGGTTCTTAGAATTGGGGGCATAGGGAGAGAATCAAAACTAGAACACAATGAAAAGCAAGCAAGCAAAAAATCTCACCTAGGTCCAAGAAGGCAAGAGGAAAGAGACAGGAAGAACTTTTCAGCATGCATGATAATTCTGAGCTAATCATAAAATACAGATAGGTCTCATTAAGAAATGCTATTTTTCTAATTTTCTTCGCATCGTTTCAGCCATTGAGAAAATAAAGTGATCTATGCAAAGTAGCTAAGAAGGCCTTCTTAAATTTTAAAATCAATAAAGAGGGAGCCTCAGCTATCCACTTACTGATTCACACAGCAGGAAACTAAGGGGATAACTAGTTCAAGGCCATACATGAATGCAGTTGCTAATTCAAGAGAGAGTCCCATAGGGTCTGAATTGCTCCCCAATTTAACTTCCCTTCCAGCCCATCTCTGCATATCCTTTTATATCAGCTTTTTACATTTTTGCATGGATTGAGGAGAAAGGAGGTAAAGCATACACCTCTTACAAAAATTTAATTACCCTATGAGGATATTTCTTAGGGAATCAAGGATGATTAAAGAGCGACTCTAAAGCATATTACAAACACAGGCAACCAAAAAGATGAGAAAGAGAAGGAATTATTCTGCCCCAATACTATAGTTACCTCTGGGTAACACTCAGGAGAGAAAACCTGACTTAAGGTTTTTTTTTTTAATCTGGGTCTCATGAATGAAAATTTAATCTTGAACAAGAGTTTAATTTTGCTGAAAATATGAATCTGATTTTTAGGTTCAGTGACAAAAGAAGAAAATAACAACCCACAATTGAAGTCAGCTTTTGTAAAAAAAAAAAAGATGTAAAATAATTTTCAGTATGTCTTTGATTCTTTTTTTTAAAAATAGTAATATTTTTATTTAAGCACCTTGATTAAAAACATGATTGCAGTTGGGTTTCAGTCATAAAAAGAACACCCCCATCACCAGTGCAACATTCCCATCACCAATGTTCCCCACTCCACCCCCACCTGCATTTGAGACAGGCATTCTACTTTACATTCTCCTTCTCTTATTTATTGTAGCGGGGGGTATGCATGTTCAAATGCAGAGTTCAAAAGTTGCTAACACTTGTACTATTCCTGCCAGATACTGGGAATTGTTTTCAGTCATCACATCGTTGCCTAATGCTTAAAACAACTCTATGGGTATATATTATAATTATTCCTATCTTGAAGATGAAGAAATGGAAGCATACTCACTTGTCTTGAGTGACCCGATTAGGAAATGGCAGAGTAATTCTAATGAAGCAATCAGGCTCCAGAGTCTGTATTTTACAGGTTCTCACATGACTAGAATTTAGTTTTGTTCTGTCTTTCATCTCTACCTCCTCTATGATTCCATACTCTTTGAGATGTTTCTAGAAGCAAGACAGCTAAAAGAACTTGAACCTCAACACCTGACATTTTCAAGTGCAATAAATAAATAAAAAAAGACCTGGGGTTTCTTTTCCAGAAGCTCTGTATCTCCTTGGCTTGGGTGAAAGGGATTAATAATGCTCATCTCCACTCTTCTACTCAAGTTTCCCACATAGAACAGAGTAGCAGAGTACTTAGTAACATAATACAGAGTAACAGGCAACTTCCCAGAGTTGCCAAGGACCATGTCCTCCAACTCCTTTACAACCAGCGAAGTTATATTCTGATAGAACATTCTGAAAAAAAAATATTGTGGTCTAGACTGCTTTTCTGGAAGGTATAGCTGTAGAGAAAGGGCAAAGACAAGAGAGAAAGCAGTGGCAACAGAGGATTCCCTATTCTCCACATGTGGAAACTGCAGAACCAAGTTCAGCCTTATTCTCTAAGCATACTTGACCTTCCACTCCACACCTACCCCTTATCCCAACTTTAACACAGAGGCTCACCCTACTTATTGCACCCTGCTTCTTTGTCTTCCCTCAATCTTTTAGGCATCTCAAGATCCAAAAACCACTCCCTCGATTGTGTTTTCCCCTTGGAGTATGAATAGAAGCAAATAAAATGTGACAGGGAATGGGACTGTGGGGAAAAATCTATATATTTGAGGTATGGGAGAGTATACATGATGGGTTTAGAGGATGAGGTATAGCCTAAAAATACTGCAAGGATTTGTAAGCACCACTGAAAGAGAATCAATTCTTTTATACCTGAGTTTCAGGAAGGATTGGATTTAGATGATATGATATGATATGATATGATATGATATGATATGATATGATATGATATGATATGATGAGTTAAATTCTTGACTGTACAAAGGACCCAAACTCCAGAGTTAGGTCATCAATGGAGGTCCAGAGGCCTCTTACCTCAGATCTTCCCAGTTGTAGAGTTCTTCCAAGAACCCCACAAAAAGAATTTTCTGGTACACTGATGAAATTGAGAATTGAGGTGATGCTGGGAAGAAGAACTATACTGTTGAATAAAGACCAGGATCAGGCACCAGATCCCCAATGAAGCAAAATAGTAATGAAAGTTAAGTTTGCCTCTGGGCTAACATAAACACACAGAAACCCATGTTGGTGGAGTTGCATTTAAGCAGTCACATATGTGAGAGGGACTTGGGTTGACTATGCTCTTTGTGTGAGTCAGCACTGTCTTTGGGCTGCCACAAAGCTAATGCGGTCTGATCTTGCCTTGCTGGAAACAGACTGTTTAGACTGTGGTTGTGTTCAACTTGTAGTTTGTGTGCAGCAAACCACGGCAAATCATGCTTAGCGTCTGACCTCACTCAATGAGAAACATTGGTGATCCCTGGAAGAAGGGTGAACATCATAATGAAGGGACTAGACACTAGAATCTTTGTGTTTATCTTTAGTTTGGTTGACTTTTGGGGGCACCCAATGTGCTAGGGATGACTCCTAGCTCTGTGCTCAGGAGTAATTCAAAGGTAACTTGGGGAGCTGGGGATGGAACTCAGGCCACCCACAAATGGAGTACACACTTATCTTATTTATATCTCTCTCTCTTTCTCTGTTTCTGTCTCTCTTTCTCTCTTTCTGGCATGGTGCCTAGAAAAATTTTAAAAGGCATGAGGATGAATTTTTTACCTGGAAACTTAGTTTGATGAGAAACACAAGAACTGTCTTTAATTAGATGACAAACTGTTATGCAAAAGCAGTGTTCTCTTTGTTCTGGGTACCACACTGTGGCTAGACCTAGACAAAAATGTGAAATTAAAGGAAGAAGACTTAGGAAAGGAAATTCATTCTCAGGTGTGGCTTCTCTTAGGACAGGACTGCAGCCTACAATACAGGGAAGCCTTGGAACTTCTATAGCCAGAACTAGAGGCTCAAAGCCTAGAGCACTCATTTCCTCTGGCAGTAATTAATGCCAACTTAGTGGCTAACACAACATGCACTTACTAGCCCACAGTTTCTGTAGAGCTCAGTTTAGGCAGCTTACATGAGCCTGCTGCTCACAGTTTCACAGTCTGCCACTGAGGCAGTTGTGAAACAGCTGGAACACAGCTGGACTATGTTCCATGCTGGAATACAGAGACCTCTTTCACATTGGAGAAATTCATTTCCTTAAGGGTGATGATTGAGTTTCCCATTTCCTTATTCACTGTTGGCTGGCAACTTCTTGCAGCTCCTAAGACTGCTCTCTAATTCTTGCCATGTTTCACAAGCTGTACCACCATGGCTATCTCTTTTTCCACACTCAGCCACACAATCTTTAGTTTCCATTCTCTGCTTCTCCAGTGATAACCTAAAGTTTCCAATAAAGAGTTTACCTGATTGGATCAGGCCAATCTGGGAGCACATCTCTTCTGATTAATTCAAAGTTCACGGAAGAGAACCTTTGTCTTGTCCTTTGTCCCCAAACCCTTGTACCTTGACACCTTGCAAGAATGGTAGTAGCATAAAAAGAGCATAAAATCATCTTACAAGTCCTTTTAACATTGACAGGGAGAGAATTTTCCAATATATGTACATCAATGGTGGGAACAGAGAGGGTGATGGGGTGGTGAGTCCAGGGTAAAGTTTCCCCATCAAATCCATCTTTTGCTCTAGTTCAGTGGTCGGCCACCTTTTTTTTTCTTTCCAACTGAGCCAAATCTCGCCAAAACCACGATTGAAATTTATTTTGAGAGCCATACAGGGCGCGCACTGACAGAGGCTAGGAGCAGAGTCCTGACTCCTAGAGCGACAACCCAGCGCACAGAAGAGTCAAATGAAAAGTGTAAAGAGTCACATGTGGCTCGCGAGCTGTAGGTTGCCGACCATTGCGTCTAGTTTCTGAACCTTAGTCTTTCCATTTATCGGTCCTTTCAGTTAGACAAGTTGGGATAATGATTTTTCCAGGAGTACTAGAAGGGGTAGATGAGTGACTACAAGAAGTACTTAGAACAATGACATGAACCATACAAGTACCCACTGAGTTACAGTTATTGTTGTGTGGGAATCCTTGGCCTCGTTGGAATGGTTGAATCCAGGAGGTTGTGGATGGCCAACAGGCTCCCTGTGAGAGCTGCAGACTTCTCATTAAGATCTTTTTCTTTTCTTCTTTTTTTTCTTCTTTTTTTTTAGTTTTTGGGCCACACCCGGTGGTGTTCAGGGGTTACTCCTGGCTGTCTGCTCAGAAATAGCTCCTGGCAGGCATGGGGGACTATATGGCAAACCAGGATTCGAACCAACCACCTTTGGTCCTGCTCGGCTGCTTGCAAGGCAAACGCCACTGTGCTATCTCTCCAGGCCCAGGACCTTTTTCTTAACCTGATAGACTTTGTTTTTATTTTTTGGGTCACACCC
>PVKC010020938.1:0-18379 GCA_004027635.1 Crocidura indochinensis
CCACTGCGTAGACAGAAAAACCAGTACCGGGTTATTTTTTCTTTTGTGAACCTTCTGCAAAGCCCTTCAGAGACATTGAATTTCATTTAGGCACTGAAATGGTTCCAATACTAAACAATAAAGGAGACACATCCCCTCCTTTGTTTGCCTGCTAACCCCCTCCACCAATCTCCAGCACCAGGCTGCTCAGCCTTTCCAAGTGGTGGCTTTAATTTCCCATGGCAGAATGCAAAGTGTTCAGTCCCCCTTCTTTCTGCTTGGCAAACCCCATTAGGAACCCAGCCAGGGCAAAGCATGGTGCATGCAGCCTGGGACTGAGGCTGACCCACATCAGGGTTGCTTACCTTCTCAGGATGGAATGTGCTTTGGTTCTCTTGGCTGCTACTCAGGGGGTGATAGGGTCTGGACCTGGTCAGGGTGCGATGTCAGCTCGGGGGACCCCCCACCCCACCTGCCAGCTGCAGCAGCTGCTCCAGCCACTGCACACCCTCTGCATGAAGTCATCCCCCGCCCTGGCCCGGAGTGCCACATTTCGCGCCAGCCATAGGGGGAGTGAAATTTCTCCCGGTGGCAGACCAGACAGCCTGCAAATTGCACTCAAAGGCCTTTGGAAAATTAAGATTTTTTTTTCTCCTATAAATCTTTTTTTTCCCCCAGGAGAAGTCTCTCCAGATCGTAGACCCGGGGAAAGCAGTCTCAAGTCTTTCTCTGCATTAACATCTTTTCTGCAAGGACTCCCCTATCCTTTCCCTGCTTGGACAGCTCCAATTTCACTGTGTGGGGTTCCCACCCTCTTCCTTTATCAGTATTGTTCATTTTCACCCAATTTGAGCTTGGGGATTGCCTTTTAGGATCAACTTGAAAAGGCTCCCTCAAAAGGGACAGCCGTCTGACACTTATTTTTGGTTTGCATCCTTGCTTCAATTCCTTCCAAGCACACATGTGCAGACACAGCGAACCCACTGAATTATGAAAACTCGGATCTTTCTTTCACTGTCTCCTACGTAAGGAAAGGGGGAACTCCCAAAGGAATGAACAGAGGGCGAGCAGAGAAGGCACTCCAGAAAACTAAAGTGGGAAGAGCAGGGATTTTGTTGTATAAAGGTGATGCACAAGTGGGCAGATTTTTTCCCCTCTCGCCTCCACTTCCTACCACACCTCCTGGGTGGATTGCTCTGGTGACAGACAGCAAGAACATTTGGAAATCTGGATGCAGAATCTAAGTTAACACAGGCAGAAAGTCTCTCCAGAAGATTTGATCACAACTAATTTTTTTTTTTTTGTGGTTTTTGGGTCACACCCGGCAGTGCTCAGGGGTTACTCCTGGCTCCATGCTCAGAAATTGCTCCTGGTAGGCACGGGGGACCATATGGGGCACCGGGATTCGAACCCATGACCTTTTGCATGAAAGGCAAACGCCTTAGCTCCATGCTATCTCCCAGGCCCCAACAACTAATTTTAAATGATGGGAACGTTGCACTGGAGAAAGGGCTGTTCTTTTTATGACTGAAACTCAAGTACAATCATGCTTGTCATCATGATGCTTAAATAAAGATATTATTATTAAAAAAAAAGAACTGATTTCAAGTAGTAACCTAATAGAAAGATAATCAATTCTGCGTGTGTGTCTATGTGTCTTTGTGTGTGTCTATTTTTTTTTTTTTGTGAGTAGTTGCTTCCCTATTTTTTTTTGTCTTCCTCTTTCTTGAGCAGTTTTTCATATCTAGGCAGAAGATATCCAGTGTTTTGGGCTCTATGAAAGAGATGAGGGTAGGGGGAGAAGAGTCAGGAATTTGCCTTGATACATGTTTTTTTCTCCACTAAAGAGCCATTCCCAAGTAAAGGCTACTTGAAATTTGCCTTCTGTGGGAACTTGCCTTCTTTTGGAATTGCTCCTTACTAGGTATAAGTCAGCTTATACTCTTTGGATGTTGTCCAACGACCTATTGTGTAATTAAAAAAAAAAAAGAGGGAAGCAACTTTGCTCAATGAAAATCTTCCACTCTTTTGTTTAGTACTTCTAAAATGGGGAGGTCATATAATAGAAAGTTTCACCAAAATTTAGTGCAAATTCTCGACCCTTGGGACTGGATCCAACGTACAGTGAGTGAGCTCTTGCCTTGCACTTTTCAGACCCTGGTTGAATCCCTATCATCCCAAACGGCCTCCCGAGCACCAACAGAAATGATTCCTGAGTTCAAAACCAGGAATAACTCCTGAGCATTGCGGGTTGCCAGCACCTATTCCCATTGAAAAAAAAGAAAGAGAAAAAGTCTCATGACCTTGCCTAAAGTATGTTTTCTGATAACTAAAATAACCAAATGTATGCCTTTGAGGTTGTTTCATAAATTAAGTAATTGATCTCACAGTAGAACAGTGCATTCTTTTTTCTTTTTTTTTCTAAGGCAGAAATAGCTGGGTATGTAATACCTGAGTGGAAGAATATTACATCTTTAATTTCAAAAATATCTTAGTGAAACTCCATTGATCACTTCCTTTAACTGTAAATAGTACTAGAGTTACAATGGAGTTATAATTTGGTACAATTTCCACTAAAAATGCAAATATAGAAAACAAAAGTAATATTAGGGACATATGTTCCTATAGGACAGTTTTTAATAAAAGTACATATAGTTTCTTATTAGCAATTCTATAGATAATTCAAAATATTAACACTGTATTATATTTTTATTAATTTAGGGACACTACTTTGTATGACTCTTGGGGCCCACCAATCACTAATTAATTTTCCTATAAACTGCTTCTTGTAACCATGCAGAGGAGATGGTTTTTGATACAGGAGTCAACCAACTTCCCCATAATAAAACAGACAGATTGCCTTTGAACTTAGAACTGCTGAAATTTTGTACAGTAACACAAATCCCTGAATGAAGTCCTCTCATTCATAACTTGAACTTGGTCTCACTTTAGAAATTGGGGAAACCATAACTAATGTACAGATTTCTCCATATATCAAGTGCATGTATCAAGGCCTGGGGACAGAATGATAAAGGAAATTGAGAGAAAGAAGCAAAGGAGAACAAGGGCAGGATAAAAATTACAGGAAAGGGAAATTGCCTGTCTATTGGGAGAATGGAATGCTGCAAACCTAATAGATATCACAATGATAGCCATGTTCATTACCCAGCCTGAGCCTTAAGAAACAAATAAGAGGGCCAGAGGAGCAGTGGCACAGGCAGAAGGATGTTTGCCTTGCATGTGCTAACCTAGGACGAACAACAGTGTTCCATATGGTTCCCCAAAGCCAGGGACAATTTTTGAACACATAGCCTGGAGTAACCCCTGAGAGTCACTGGGTATATGCCAAAAAACAAAAACAAAACCAAAAGATAAAAAAGAAAAATATTAAAATACTATTTCCCCTGGTTGCAAAGGTAGACACAGTGGCAAAAATCAATCCTAAATTGTAGGAATTTCCTGGCCTCTTTTATTATCTAATAACTCTTGCCTGGGTTTTCTTTTCATTCTCTTCTTACCTCTAATTTTTAGTAACCAGAGACAAGGGTCTCTTACTGGTAACAATCACTTATTTGGTTAGCTTTATCCAGGAGTCACCCCAGATGTGAAATGAGATTATTATTGAAACAAATCTCTGTCTCTCCCCTTTTTTTGGAGTCAGCCTCTCACATCAGCTCTTCTTCTCTGAGCTACATGAAGCTTCTCTTACAATACTCTTCTAGTTTACTCTGGTTTCTATAACAGTGTAGGGGGCCCTGTGACCTCTCAGTTTCTTTATGTGAGTTCTTGAAATACCTGAGATTAGGGTGACTGCCCCTAAAGTAGAATTTGAGACATACCTGAGTATTTCTGAGCATCTATTGGAAATGCCTTCTGGGAAACCTATAGTATGGAGATTTTTTTTTAAGACAAGTTTGCAGTAACAATGGCTTAATATATTGGAGTGCCCCCAAATAAAACAAAACAAAACACTAAAGTGCCTACGCTACATTCAGTAAATCCTAGGAGATTTGAGCCCGGAATAGCCTCTGAGCACTAGGGGGTGTGGTCCCTAAACAAAACAAAAATCAAAACAATAGTTAAAGAAATATTTGAAAATTTTCCTTTAACTTGTCAGAAGCAGTAGGGAATAAATATGGCCACTTGGAAGCATCCCAAAGTACAGTTTTTTGGGGAGTTGTGATTTTTTTTGAGGGGACTACAGTAAGAGAAGCTAAGGTTGAAAAGACTTCACTCTGGAGTTACTCCTGACAATTCTTGGGGGGAACTATATGGGAGGTTCAGGATTTAACCCTGTTCAATCACAAGGAGTGAAGTGCACTACCCATTGAACCATCCCCCCACCTCACTGAAAGCACATTTTATTGTCTTTCCTAGTACAGTTCACATTCTGTAAAGCCAGATTCATTTTAAGTATAGTCAGTTTAATTGAGTATAGACAGAATAAGCTAGATTTCTTGATCTTTCAAAGGACTTTAGCAATATACTTTTTATTTGATGAAGAGAATCTTTGGACTTAAAGAAAAGATAATAACTAAAGATAAGTAAAGTAAGGAAAAAGTAACGGTTTTAGAAACTATAATACGGTGAGAAGCACAAGACTAGAAGGAATAAAAGGAAAATTAGGGGCCAGAGTAATACCACAGCTGTAGGGAGTTTGCTTTGCATGCGACCGAACCATGAAGAAGCTGCATCCTATATGGTCCCTATAAGTGATTTCTGAATGCAAAACCAGGAGTAACCCCTGAGTGCCACTAGGTGTGGCCACAAAACAAAGCAAAATAGAAAAAAGGGAAAATAAATGCGTAATGTCAATATGTAGGGTTTGAATTTAGTTTCTTGAAACTTGACAGGTACACATTTAATTAGTGAGATGAAAGAATCTTTTCTTTCCTTCCTTCATTTTTTCTTTCCTTCCTTCCTTCATTCTGCTCTTAATTATTTTTCCTTTTTCTTTCTTTTTTCATTCCTTCTTTTCTTTTGTTTTAGTTTCTTCTTACCTCCTTGCCTCTTCCTTTCTTTTTACTACCTTTCTTCTGTTTTCCTTCCCTCCTTCCTTCTTTTTCTCTTCCTTCCTTCCTTCCTTTTTTCCTTCCTTCCCTCCCTCCCTCCCTCCCTTCCTCTTTCCCTCCTTCCCTTCCTTCCTTGCTTCCTTCCTTCCTTCCTTGCTTCCTTCTTTCCTCCCTTGCTTCCTTCCTTCCTTGCTTGCTTCCTTCCTTTCTTCCTTGCTTCCTTCCTTCCTTGCTTCCTTCCTTTCTGCCTTCCTTCCTGCCTTCCTTTCTTCTTTCCTTATATTTTAACTCCACATTTATTTTAAGCACTAATCTTTGAGCCCTGACCTTAAGGTATACAACCTTTTCTAATATTTTGGAATTAGAAATGAAATGACCTAATAATATCCCACAACAATGGACCATAAGAAACTAAAAGCAGGGGCCCGGGAGATAGCATGGAGGTAAGGCTTTTCCCTTTCATGCAAAAGGTTATCGGTTCAAATCCCGGTGCCCCATATGGTCCCCCGTGCCTGCCAGGAGCAATTTCTGGGCATAGAGCCAGGAGTAACCCCTGAGCACAGCCGGGTGTGACCCAAAAACCAAAAAAAAAAAAAAAAAAAAAAAAGAAACTAAAAGCCAGGATCCTTGTGCCCAGCTGTGGGCATTAGGACCAATCCTTTGGGTTAGGAATCCTCTCCAGAAGGGACTAATTTAAATGCAAATATGCCATCAGGAAGGGTAACTGAGCATCTAGAATCTCATTAGATGCCATTAACAATTTAGCAGAGATTAACTTCTCAAATTTATTGTGGAGATGAGTTGTCAGGTGATTTGCTCTCAGCATCTGTCATTGAATAAATGCCAATTTCCTTGTCCTCATCATTCCATAGTTGACTGGAGAAAGCTGAGAACTTGTACTACTAAGATATGGACACTTGAGAAAAGATAGAAATTCCTATAATATTAGTTGTGGGGAAAGGATCTGGTAGACCTAAGGAGATTGAGCATACAATATTGAAATATTACATTTTTAGGACAAAAATATTTTTCTTTCAATAAGGTCAGGAAGTATTTGTATAAAATATGCTAATATATATATATATATATTTTTTTTTTACCTTTTTTTTTGTGGTTTTTAGGTCACACCCGGCAGTGCTCAGGGATTACTCCTGGCTCCATGCTCAGAAACCACTCCTGGCAGGCACGGGGACCATATGGGGCACCGGGATTCGAACCGATGACCTTTTGCATGAAAGGCAAATGCCTTACCTCCATGCTATCTCCCGGGCCCCATTAAGATATATTTTAAGGTTAGCAAAATTATGGCAAGAGGAAGAATTTCATTCAGATAATTATAGATAAAATAAGAATTTTCTTGTTTTGTGTTTCTTTGGTTTTTGGTTTTTGGGTCACACCCATTTGATGCTCAGGGGTTACTCCTGTCTAAGAGCTCAGAAATTGCCCCTGGCTTGGGGGGGATCATATGGGGTGCCAGGGGATCGAACCACAGTCCTTCCTGGGCTAGTGCTTGCAAGGCAGACACCTTACCTCTAATGTGACCTCACCAGCTCCGAATTTTCTTGTTTTGACTCGTCACTCAAGTCTTGTTCTCCTTTGAATATGTATTTTTCTTACTTGTCTCTGTGTATTTTTTCTTGCTTTTTCACTCTGAAGGGAGCCATGCACCCTACTGAACATGTACTACTTTCTCTTTCTCTTCCCTCACATTTCTAAAAACTATCTTGCTTCACAAAAAAAATGAAATAAAACTTCTACTTTTAAATTAAAGCACGACACAAACATACAAGAAAAATTATCAGTCACATAAAGACCGTAGGTCATTGATTTTAGGTCAACAAAATGGAGTCCCTTCTGCTCCAAGCTTCACAAGATCACAAGATCTTAACATTTTTTCTGTCCATGACTCCTTTGTGACCAAGAAGTAAGCATGAGTGAGCATTGTCAGAATACATCCGACTCATTAAATAGTTTATTTTATTTTATTTATTTATTTATTATTTTTTTTTGGGCCACACCCAGTGACGCTCAGGTGTTACTCCTGGCTATGCGCTCAGAAGTCGCTCCTGGCAGGCACGGGGGACCATATGGGAACCAGGGGATGGAACCGTGGTCCGTCCTAGGCTAGCACAGGCAAGGTAGCAGGCACCTTATCTCCTTCGCCACCTCCCGTCTCCCAAATAGTTGATTTTAAATTAATTTTTGGTTTAGCAAGTTCAGAAATATTATAATGCTGACAATTTTTTTCTTGATGCTCATATTCAATGGTGCAAAATCATACGGAGTAACTCATAGTTTAAGAAACTAGGCTTTGAGACCTGGCTAGGAATTCATCTGGTTTTAAGGTAATGAGTTGATACATAATACCATATATAAAAACTAATTTACTAAGTTTGGAATTTTACATGGAATTGTGAAATGTACATTTGCCTAAAGGAAATGTCTAGAAAATGATATGCCATGCAATTATTATACCTAAGTTATTAGCTAATAACTGTTTTAAAACAAATCCTTGCTATGCAACAGCGAAGTAGAACAATCTAAATGATGCTCTATTTTTTTGAAGGGGAACACCCAGCAGTGTTCAGGGGTTACCTCTGGTTCTGTGTTCAGAAATTAAATTTGACAGGCTCGACGAACTGACCAATTGGGATGCTGTGGTTTGAACCTGTGTGGGCCACATGTAAGGCAAATTTTCTACCCACTGTGCTATCACACTCAGACCCCACAATGCTCTATATTTCTAACCTTATCTTTTTGGTGGATAAGAGTTGGGTTACACCTGGCAGTGCTTAAAACTTACTCTTAACTCTGTGCTCAGGGGTCATTCCTGGCAGTTCTAGGGGATCAAACCCAAATAAACTGCGTAAAAGAAAATGCCTTAAACCCTGGACTATCATTTAACCTTAATGTATGAAAAGCAATTTGATGAACCAACAAAAATCCCTTCTGCAATGGGGCCGGAGAGATAGCATGGAGGTAAGGCGTTTGCCTTTCATGCAGAAGGTCATTAGTTCGAATCCCTGTGTCCCATATGGTCCCCAAAACCTGCCAGAAGCAATTTCTGAGCGTGGAGCCAGGAGTAACCCCTGAGCACTGCCAGGTGTGACCCAAAAACCAAAAAAAAAAAAAAAAAAAATCCCTTCTGCAAAAACTGTGTTTTTAAAGAAAACAATTGTAACCAATAAATGATTAAGTAGTATCTTAATAAAATTTGTAAGTTTTAATAAAAAAGTGGAATATTCAATTGTTTAAATTCAACTTAGGCTGAAATGTGAAAATTAATCTAATTTAAAAATAGATTTTCGAAAATTGCTTTGTCGTTAGGCAAGTCAATACTTATTCATTTAGCTGACATGAATAATGTAGCAAACATGTGCTTGTTTTCTAAGTATCAGAGTACTAGCAAGCAAGTAACTATATTCTTCAGGGATCTTGTGTGCCAGTGAATGGAGAATCATAAATTAATAATATAACATGTTAACTGATGGACATGAAGATTATAAATGAAATTCATAGCATTGCAACAGGTATATGAATATAAAGGGATAGCATAAAGATGTGAAGTTGTGGCAAAACCAAAAATGGTCAAGGGTAATTTTGGCAAAGATTTCAAGGAGTTGCGGCAATAAGATGTACAATATATTGAAGATTTGGTATACTTAAGTAGCTAGGCAGCTGTTATATGTGTTAAATCTAGGATATCTATCTGTACTAAAATGATGGAAAGGGAGAAATTGCTAAAAAAAAGATGAGGGTTTTTTGTTTTGCTTTGTTTTTGTTTTTGAGTCACACCCAGCAGCACTCAGGGGTTCCTTGTGGCTCAACACTCAGAAATCACTCTTGGCAGGTTCGGGGGACCATATGGGAGGCCAGGATTCAAACCATCATCCTTCTGTCTGTAAGGCAAATGCCCTACCTCCATGCTATGTTTCTGGCCCCTAAAAATGAGTTTTGAAAGGCAAGTGAATTAGTGTTTCATTTAGGGTCTAATAAAATCAAGAGTTTTGGTGAATAGCTATTTTTTTTAGGATTTTCTAAAAATAGCAATGTCTATCAGATTTTTGTGGAGATGTGAGGCAGCAATTGGCTACATTTCTCTGAAATTCAAGGGAGAGAAATGTCATGGTAATTGGTGAAAAATTATGAGTCATCATAATATGGAAAGTTTTTAGATTTTATATATTACTTTGGAGTATACAAGGCAGACAGTAACTGCCATTGAATGACTGATCAAGAGACACACCATTTCCAGAGAATTGGCAAAGTGTATATAGGAAAGGAGCATGGGGGTAACGATTGTAGCAAATGAATGAAGAGGTGTTAGAAGGAAGAGGGAATTATTTTTATTGTCTCCATGCTGCTAGTAATTTGAGTAGGATGAGAAATAAATATTCTGTATGCTATTTGTCCGTAGAATAGTAACTGTGATAAATTATTTTTGGCAATAAGGAAAATAAGGGTAAATTCTTTAGTTGGTCGAAGTGATAAACGTTCAAAGTGTTAATACTCTGAGAACACAGTGGATTTAAAGAATAAACATTTTATTAAAATTAAAAAGAAAATGGAAGAATAGGAAGTAGAACATTAAGAAGAACTATATAAAAATAAGTTTGCTATTAAAAGTTACAGAGAAATTGGGCCAAGTCAGAATAGGATGTAGGAATAATGAAAGTGTTTTTGTTCCATAGAAAATAAGAAGTTACAAGTGTTGATTATTCGTATGTTAGTAAGAGCACATAACAGAGTAAATTGTTGATTGTATAGTGAGATGAAAATACACTCAAATAGAAATCCTTAATTAGAAAGTTACCTAAGGCAGAATATAGGATAGGTTTTGGCCTAGATTCAGAGGACAAAGACTTCTTTCATTGGAAATAATGAAATAAAAATGGAAATGGAAAGGGATGAAAAGCAAATGGTCTTAGTAGCTAAATGGTAGCTTAGTAGATGTAATGTTTCAGGTTCATGTAGTTCTGATATGTTTTGATTCCACTCTTCAGTACAATGAGGAGCAGCTGCAATTTGGAGGAGCAAAACTGTTCAGCATGAAAAAAAGATACATGAAATCATAAAATTGTTACCTCAGAAGAGAGAAAAACATCATTTTCTCAAGTAGCAACAGTTCTCATAGGATTAATAATTCTACATTTAAATGAAAACAAGTGCAAGGCTAGCCTTTTGCTATTTTCTGCCAGGGCTGGCTGTTTCATACAGGTGACAAATTGTAACAGCTCTAGTTTACTAGGGTTGGAACTCACATTACAAAGATATACTTAAGAGTGCCAGGTATGTAAGAGAGTCTAAAAAATGGAATGCTTTTTATTTTTATTTTTATATTTTTTGTTTGTTTTGGGGCCACACCCAGTGATGCTCAGGGGTTACTCCAGGCTATGTGCTCAGAAATCGTTCCCAGCTTCGGGGACGATATGGGACACTGGGAGATCGAACCGAAGTCTGTCCTAGGTTAGTGTGTTTAAGGCAAACACCCTACTGCTTGAGTCACAGCTCAGGCCCCCAAAATGGGATGTTTTTAATGACAATCCATGATCTGTGATCTAGGTAAGAAGAGAACTGAGGAATTATACTTTGAGCACTACATTTGATTTTAACTTATGTTGAACCACAAAATATGACTCATAATGGAGTATTAAAAGCAAATGTAAGGGGCCCGGGAGATAGCATGGAGGTAAGGCGTTTGCCTTTCATGCAAAAGGTCATCGGTTCGAATCCCAGTGCCCCATATGGTCCCCTGTGCCTGCCAGGAGCAATTTCTGAGCATGGAGCCAGGAGTAACCCCTGAGCACTGCCGGGTGTGACCCAAAAACCAAAAAAAAAAAAAAAAAAAAAAAGCAAATGCAAGTGGAAGCTCTACAGTTCATTTTATTACCAGGAATTCTTCCTAAATAATTTATGTCTGTAATTTGTATTGTTGCTTTGGGGCCACACCCAATTATAATCAGGGTTTACTCCTGGCTCTTGTCTCCAAAAGATCCTATGTTATGCCAGGGATGGAACTGGGATTGGCTTTATGCGCACTCTATTGTCTCTCTAGAGCCCTCTCTGTAATTTCTTCATACTTAAGCGATTATTTGAGATAAGGTATGTATTTTTGATAATTTTTATAAATATGTTTGTACAAAGCATTTAATTATAAAGCTTTCAGAATAGGAATATTGCAGAATATATACATATATTTTTTGATATAAGACTATCTCTTAAGAGATATTTGCATGATACTTATGGTTGAAATTTTTCTTTTCTTTTCTTTTTTTTTTTTTTTGTTTTTGGGTCACACCCAGTGACGCTCAGGGGTTACTCCTGGCTATTTGCTCAGAAGTCGCTCCTGGCAGGCACGGGGGACCATATGGGGAACCGGGGGATCGAACCACGGTCCGTCGTCCTAGGTTAGCGCAGGCACCTTAGCTCCAGCGCCACCGCCCGGCCCCTGAAATTTTCTATAATATCAAAAATTATATTTTAATTTTTTGTTTGTTTTTGAGCTACACCCAGTGACGCACAGGGGTTACTCCTGGTTATGCGCTCAGAAATCGCTCTGACTTGGGGGACCATATGGGATGCTGGGAGATAGAACCTCTGTCCAACCTAGGCTAGCATGGGCAAAGCAGATGCCGTACCTCTTGCGCCACCGCTTCGGCACCTAAAAATTCTATTTTAGAGGGAAGTGGTTTAGGCCACTTGGCTATACTCAGTAACTACTCCTGGTCTTGTGCTCTGGGTTCATATTGGTGGTACTCAAGGGACTATATACATTGTGCTAGGGATTAAACTGTGGTTGGCCATGCACAAAGTAAGTCCCTAAAATCATGTATATTTATATCCTGAAAATTCCATTTTATTTCTTTCTTTTTTTTTTTTTTTTGTTTTGTTTTTTTTTGGGTCATACCCGGCAGTGCTCAGGGGTTACTCCTGGCCCCATGCTCAGAAATTGCTCCTGGCAGGCACGGGGGACCACATGGGACACTGGGATTTGAACTGATGACCTTTTGCATGAAAGGCAAACGCCTTACCTACATGCTATCTCATAGTGGGGGTATACCTTAGTTTTAGAGCACATATTTCTTATGTATGAAGTCCTGGGATTAATCCTGGCACCAGAAGAAAAATGATGAACACATTAAGAACAAAAAATATTCTGAACTTAAATAAATATTGTATTAAATATATTGTAATAGGTTTTTTTTCTCAGAATTTGAATTAATTCTTGTTATTAACTTGATTTCCATTTTCTTCTCCAAATCTTGAAGTACTCATATTAATGTTCCTAAAAGGTGTATATGATTCACGATTGCCCCCTTGTGGAAGCTTCTGAAACTGTCACGATGATGTATTTCTTATTTTCAAAGGGGAAAAAAGATATTGCTAGTCAAGGATTATATATATTTTTAAATAAATGTTGAAAATAACCCAAAGACATTAAAGTAACAATATTATAATTATGTTTTTATTAGTTTCAAAATTAGGAATCATGGTAAAGGCACTTTAACTGGTTCTGGAAAAAGATAGGTAGTCAGTGTCTTTCTATGTATGCAGTGGACATTGAGGGCAGTCTTAGGCGCTTCTCCACAGTGTAGGATTGCACCAGGAGCTGGATTGGAATCTGGGTGGTAGTTGCAATGTGAGTGATTTAACTTCTATTCTGTGTCTCTGACCTGTGACATTGTTTTTAAATTTACAAACACAGAATTATCAAAGCTAGTTTTGCTTTTAATATACATACTTCCTTGTTGCAACTTAACAGAGAACAAGATGGCTTCTCTAAAGTCATCATACATTATGTAACTGTAAATAAAATATAATGGAAAAACTGCCTTTGGTTTATCTTTACGTGCTATGAATAGTTAGACAAATAATGAAAATCTATTCTTGAAATTATGACTTGAACTATTTTTATAAGTTTCTATATCATAGCAGAAAAATATTTTGAAGCATTTAGTTATATATCAATGACTTATATTTTAGTGAGCACAGAGTATCTTCTAATAATTGTGCTTATTTTTCTCTCTTCAATAATAAAAAAAATCTTTTGAGCACGACTTATGTGCCAGCACTATTTTATATTCTGTTAATAAGACAAATTTTCTTTAAAATCAAAGATAGAGTACTAAATCAATATACGAATTATATATTTGACTTCAGTTATTTGTATGTGATAGAAACGTAAGCAACATATTTTAAGTTTATTTAAGAGGATTAGTTCAGAAAGAGGAGACAAACTGTTTTTGAGGAAACTTTAATTAGATATATGGGAACTATAGTTAGAAGGAAAATATTATACAACCTTGTAAAACAAACATACGGGGACATAATATTTTGCCTTGTTTACTCATTCTTTAGGCATAATAAAATTAGTTTGGGTAGTTTTTTAATCATCTTCGTCATCAACACGATCATCATGTCTCTTGCCATGGAGTCAAATGAGCTTTTGTGTTTTATATCATCTACTTATAAATTAATGTTAAGCTTTGAAAATTATACAGATGAAAATTTAGAGACATAAATAATTTATTCAAATTTAGGTCTGAGCATTTTCTTTTCTTTTTTTTTTTTTTTTCATATTTTGGGACCCACTGTTACTCAGGGCTTTTTCTTGACTCTGTGCTCAGGGATCACTTTTGAGAAATCCTAAAGGGTAGTACAAGGGTTACAAAGCATAACTTGCTTGCAACCAACCCCAGTTTAATCTGTGGCATAGTTCTGCACTCTCTGGCACCATTGGGAATGAGCCCAGAAACAAGAGTTTCTCCTAAGAACCACTTTGCATGGCTCCAAAACAAAACAAAAGATATGGAATGTTTTCCTATCAATTGCTGAATACCAGTCTGAAACTTAGGGCAATGAATTTTGCATCTGTCTTAAAATTTTTATGTTATATTATTAACATAAAATAGTAGAGAAATTCTTAAAGTTTTAAAATCCCACACTTCACAAGTATGCATAGAAATTGAAATGTATATACTAATACGTAAATAAAACTGGTAGACAAGACCAGGAATGATCCAAATACTGGTTTTAAATTACTTTAAGAGTTTCTTATTTAGGAACCAGAGTAGCACAGAGGTAGGGCGTTTGCCTTGTATGACAACCAACCCAGGAGGTACCTGGTTTGATTCCCAGCATACCCCAACCTGCCATGGGCTATTTCTGAGTGCAGAAACAAGAGTAACCCTTTAGGTGTGGCCCCAAAACTAACCAATCAATCAATAAATAAAGTTAAAAGAAAGTCTAACTGCTCATACAATTTTAGACCCGTTAACAAAAATTATGGTAAAATGAACAAACATTTTAGAAAGCAGAATTATTTGGCAATAAGATAAATGACTTTATAAAATACTGAACTTTCTGCCACTGAAAGATTTTAACAGACACTGGCATCGAGTTTGGAGATAAAAAAAAAATCACAAAAGAACATCACAGAAAAGAATACTATAATTCTGTGTTTTTTCTAAGCTCTCCCAGATTTTTGTATATAGTTTAGGCATTCCAGTCATTATGACCTTGAATCATGTCTTTATATAACTGTTAAAAATAAGTTGCTTCCCCCACTAATTTTGTAATTTCCCCCCCAAAAAACGTTTTTCTTCAACTGTTGGAGGGGGGAGAAAAAAGTTTTTCTTCACATGAAAATGAAAACAAGTGTTAAGAAATCTCCAAACTAAATTCTTTCAATAATGTTATTAAATTTAATTAGAAAAACACTCTTCTCAAATAGCATCCTTCTCTGCGTGGGCTGTGTGGTCCAGTGGTAATATACTGGCCTTGTTGACTTAAGCAATCATGCTTGAACCTTGGCTGCAGCCCACTTGCTGGATCTAATTCCAGAGATACTTACTACCACTGCAATTCCAGTGCAACATCAATACATAATTCACCAAGACATAAAAAATATTCAAGATCATTTTTAAGGGAAGAAGATTGAAAACCATAATGATATATTGCTGCATGCTTACAAGACCATCTATTTGCAAAAGAAAAAAAATAACTGGAAGCAATGAATGTTGCTGAGTAGATGGAAAACAGGTATACACTACAGGAGGTAATGGAAATTTGTGTTTCATCTATAGAAATCACAATGGAGAGTTCTTTGCTTTGCGGGGAGAATCACAGCTAGTGGTGTTGAAGGTTTATCCATGACTCTGTGCTCAGGGATTACTCCTGACAGGGTTGGGTACCATACTGGTGCTGGGGCTCAAACTCGAGCTGAGTTTTGCAAGCAAAAGAACCCTATCTATAGAACTCTTGCTCTAGTGTGTTTATGGTGAGTTCTCCAAAGAATAAAAATTATGTGATAGCACAGTGGTAGAGCGTTTGCCTTGCACATGGCTGACCTGGTATGGACCCATGTTTGAGTCCCAGCACCCCATATGGTTCCTCGAGCCTGCCAAGAGTGATTCCTGAGCCAAAAGCTAGGAGTGAATCCTTAGTATTGTCAAGTGTGGCCCCAAAACAAAACAAGACAAAAAAAAAGGAAGTTCAATGTAATTCAAATGATAATATTCATAAAGTTTTAATACAAATCATATGAAAACAGTGCTTTGAAGACATCTTTGCACTGAGGCCAGAGAGATAGTTCAGTAGGTATGGTGCATGTGAGGCAAGGTCCCTTAAACTTCTCCAAGAGTGATACTGGACTGCAGAACTAGGAGTAAGCACTGATCAAAAGTGTGACCTAAAACATTTATATGTGTGTATTTATATATATTATTTTTATTTATACCGCTATAATTAATGACAGTATTATGTACTTTAAAATATGGAATTCAATTAAATATCCTTCATCAAATGTCTCACTACAGAAACTGGACTATTTATACTCAATGGAATATTAGTATACTGTACTAAAAAGTTAAAAACTTGTTACTCAGGACATGAATGGAAATTGAGGTTATTCTGCCAAGTGAAAAACAATTACTGAACTCATTCAATTATATGTGAAATATAAAAAATTATTGGAAACAAGTTGACAAAAAACAAGCAACAAATAAAAAAAAAACAATAAAACTCTAATTCCAGTAGTTAAAGGTGAGGAAAAGCAGAGAATCTGAGAGAAATGGTGAGGTTGTAACTCCACCCCGGGGTACAGGTAACTACCTGAAGACCCACCCATTTATGGAGGAGTCCTAGGTGGATATGACCTGTAACCTTACCTGCAAGACCCCCCTCATTTCCTGGGGGGGTCTTGGAAAGGGTATATAAGGCTTTGACCAGAGAGAATTAGGCCTTTTATTTTGCCACTTTTTGCCAGCATGGAGAGGTATGAGGAAAAGACATGGCCAGACAGTTAAGGAGAACAGATTTCAGAGAAAAAAAATTGGTATTCTTATATTTACTGTTTATGAAAAACACTTTGGCATAGACTTCACTTTAAAGTTTTTTATTAATAAACAAACATATGGAGATATGCTCATAATATATCATTAATATTGTTACTTTAGTTTTATTCTTTTCACTTCTAGCAGGAGAAAATTAGGAAATTAGTATTCCCCCCCCACCCCCAGAATATACTTCTAAATTAGTTTTATAAATGACATTGTAGACTAGATGTTTTCCTTTGACAATACTAGATGTGATCCTTGGTAATAAAGTTCTGCCAGAAACTGGAATCAACACTTTTATTTATTTGTTTTTGTTTTAGGGTCTCATTCAAATGTATTTAGGGCTTTCGCCTGACTCTACACATAAGCATCACTCCTGGTGCTGCTCTGGGTACTGTATGAGTTGCTTGGGATCAAACTAACCTGCTATTCTATTGCTTTGACTCTGAAATCAAGACTTTAAACTGATTTTACCTCTAATCTACAAAATGACAAAATGATTAAAGCATAGAATTTAGAATCAAAGCCATCTGGATTGAGTCTAAATTTATTACTAAAGAAAATTTGAATCTAGAAAAATATTTTTTTCTGTAGGCCTCACTTTATTTAATTAATAAAATGAATATGTTCAAAACTGATATTTAGGGGCCCGGGATATAGCATGGAGGTAAGACGTTTGCCTTTCATGCAAAAAGTCATCGGTTGGAATCCCGGTGCCCCATATGGTCCCCCGTGCCTGCCAGGAGCAATTTCTGAGCATGGAGCCAGGAGTAACCCCTGAGCACTGCCGGGTGTGACCCAAAAACCAAAAAAAAAAAAAAAAGCAACAAAAAACCCCTGATATTTAGAGTTTATGAAAAATATGTATAAATACCTATATTTCACCATATATAAACACATTTACATACATAAACACTTAATATTCATTGGTATTTAATTACATTTTTTCTATATAGCCATATTTCATTGACTTTTCATAGGGTCTCGAAGTATATTGTACTGTAAAGATAAATTTCTAAATAGTCTACTGCTAATATGGCAATTAAACATTTCAAAAATGTTAATTTCAATTGTTTAGTACAAATCAATACTCTTATTCATGACCATGAATAAAAATATACTAATTCTTTTTTTTTTTTGGTTTTTGGGTCACACTCGTTGACGCTCAGGGGTTACTCCTGGCTATTCGCTCAGAAGTCGCTCCTGGCAGGCACCGGGAACCATATGGGGAATTGGGGGATCGAACCGTGGTCTGTCCTAGGTTAGCACAAGGCAAGTCAGGCACCTTAACTCCAGCGCCACCGCCTGGCCCCCCAAATTCTTAAATGAGTTACCAAAGTGTTTTTGTTTTATGAACACACCCGATGGTATTTATGGATTACTCTTGGCTCTGTGTTCAGGGGAACTATGTGCAGTGCTAAAGATTTAATAGGGATCAATCCTACTTAACTCAAACATCTTAACTATAGTACTATCTCTTCAACTCCAGAACATTTTGCTTATTGCCTTTAATTGAACCCCAAGATACTATCATAGATGGAGGGGTCAACATGTTATACTATTTAAGACCGATGACATAGCTACTCTATTTTTGGAATTGAAGATTAACTACCAGTACTTCTATTTATAACCTAATGAACAAGTTTGATTGACTTGGAATGAAGCAAATGATTGTTGGCTGAAGAGAAACAAAGAAATTCAAGACTGATGAAGGGAGGAAGTCAAAGAATAGAGGAAAACAGGATGACTTTGTCTTTCAGGAGAGGGATAAGATCCTAGAAGTGTGCTTAGGGAAACTGAAGCACACCTTTTTTAGCATCTGAAAAGAAGAGATGCCCTACATTTAAATATCTAAAGTATATCTTTCACTTCAAATTGAACCTCACTAATTATCTAGAGAGAAAGAGAATTAAAAGTGGCCTAAAATCAAGTCTTTTGTGGTGTTAAATTCAACTAATTATAATGACTAATCGGTACCTAATGGGCTTAAGAATTATCTTGAAAAACTGGTCTTTTTCATAAAAAGAATAGGGCCCTGGTGAGATTTTGGCA
>PVKC010020939.1:0-18402 GCA_004027635.1 Crocidura indochinensis
ATTGTTCTCTTCCATGACTTTGTCAGTGACTCTGAGGCTCAGAAAATCAGAGGGTTTGCAGAACCATGGGTGAGTGTCCCCAAAGCCTGGCAGGAGTTTTCCTTTGTTTTTCTCCACCATTGTCTCAGGGTTCCCCCACAATCTATATTCCATTCCCATCTCCCTGCCATGGTAAGCTCAGAACTGGGGGAAAACGAACATTCTGGTGTTAAAATTTGTAATCGTGAAACCCTATTAAGGCCTACATTATCAAATTATGAATCATAGTGATTCAAAAAAAGGAAAATCAGAATTATTGTTAAATATTTGTGTTTGGCAGTGTTTGTCTAAGCAGAGAAAACATATCGTGGTTGACTTTAGAGAAGGGATTGTCTGAGGAAAATACAAGGATATTTTTCTGGGATGTTGAAAAATGCTCTCCATATATTGTTAGGGATGCATTTGTCAAAACTCAGTTAATGGAGTGGGAGTATGGCTTATTGGTTTCTCAACCAATGTGCCTTGCATATGTAAGGTCTTGGGTTTTTTATTTTATTCCAAATGTTCTTTTAACACTAGTATTTCATGGTGGATACTTTGGTTTGTTTATTTTTTGCTTTTATTAAGACACTGTGGTTTACAAAGTTGTTCATAATAGGTTTTTTTTTGGCGTACAATGTTCTAACACCAATTCCACTTCCATTGTCCCCTTCCCTCCACCAATGTCCCCAGGTAGAACATTACTTCCCACTCCCCATTCTGCCTCCTTGGAAAGCATATAACAAATATATTTAATATTATTTGCTCCAACAAAACTTAAAGAAATGGCAAACAGAATTATCAGAAAATAAATCAATAAAAGTGAGTTTCTAATGACTAATTGCCATGTTTTTAATCTTTCTTAATCTAGTAGAGAGCAACCATATACACCATTAGAGACTGCCATACTCAATGCCACATATTAGGAAGTTTTTCCTGTCCCTCTATGGGCATTTGAAATGCTTCTTAGGAAACCATTTTCAAGACTTTGTGTCCCTAGTCCAGTCCATTGCCTTTCCACAAACCTCTGTACTGTTCTTTCAAATCTACTGATGATTTATCTGGTGGAGGCAAACAGTAACTGGTAGAGGGTGAGGAGTAAAAATATTGCATTCATGTTATGAGCATTATGAGCAAAATTGTAAATCACATTGACTAAAATTAAATACATTTAAAAATAGATACAATTGTTGGGGGGAACTAGTATATTTTACATGATTATCTTGTTAATACTTAGAAACTGACATGTACCACCAGTGGCTTTACACTTAAATATGACTTAATTAACAAAAATTATAGCACCAGTGTCAACATGTTAAAGAGGAAACTGAAGCCAGAGAAGGGTATGAATTAATTATCACATGCTGGGCCACGGAAAAAACTGAAAACATCTTCTCCTTTGAGAGTTCCAAGTTCAATGAAAAGAACAATAAAAATGACATGCATGTAGTTAGAGACAGAAGTGGAACTGAGAGGAACATTAAATGCTGCTCCACTGCTCTACCTTTTTGTACTAGCAAATTTAAGCCAAATGATGAGATGGACCAGATCTCAGGAACACTAAGAATGAAGGCTTGTTTCTCACATTGTCAGTCTCATGGGAGAAGAATAAGAAAGAGATGGCAAGCTTCTGCCTGCAAGTACCTGGCATGATTTCATCCTTGTTTCTCTGGTCAGAGCAAACTGCCACGCAGGCAGCCTGGAGTCTGTCTAGTTCTCTGGACAGGAAGGCAGTGCAAATTACTTCTCCAGGCTTAATGCCAATAGGAGGGGCTATTTAATACTCCTCAAGAAATATTGCAAATATTTGGAAAAGTGTTATGGTATAGTTCACCACTGTGACAGCATGTAGCTGCTTACCAATGGCACATTAGGATTGAGAATCACCATAGTAGACCTGTCAGAGAATGATGGGATGTAATAAAAATTATCAATGAGGTGAACAGCTCACCAAGAAGATTCTATCTAGCAAGGTTATCATTCAGATTCGAAGTAATGACACAGAGCTTCATGGATGCTTAGGGAATCCATAGCCTTAAAACCACTTTTGCAAGAATCACTAAAGGAGTTTTTTAAAGGATAGGACAAACGTCTCAGCACTTTGTCATTGATTGTGACACTCATATATAGTGCTTATGTTTGCCCTCTACTAGATTTGGTAAGATTTGCTTATTCCTAGCTTGCTAAGGGTTTTATATTTTTCTATTAATGAATATTTCATTTGTATTGTATGATCTTGCCTTTTTAAGTGATTTATTACATCTACAGAAATTTTTAATTGTAAACTATTATTTATTAATGCATATACTTAAGCACTATCTATAATATTTTCTAACATAAATCCTTTTTAGGTAAAACACTTTTTTGACTTTTAAATTTTTATTAAAGCTGTTACATGAATGAAATATTTAGGACATCTATTACTACATGAGTTCCAGTTAATTCTTATTTTCTTCTGCATATAACCAGAACATTCACCAAGAAAACCCTAACTTTAAATAAAGTTAAAATAGCCACTGGAAAGTAAACTGGCATTTTATCATCCCTACAGTAAAACTGCATGCTTCATCATGTGCACCAAAAAAACAAAACAAAAAAACTATAGAGCTACTTAATCTACTTCTCTTTTATAGAATTTATTTTACATCTAATATACCAAACAGCATTTTAAATACAGGCATATCTTTCTTTTTTTTTGTTTTGTTTTGTTTTTGGGTCACACCCGGCAGTGCTCAGGGGTTTACTCCTGGCTCCATGCTCAGAAATTGCTCCTGGCAGGCACGGGGGACCATATGGGACACCGTAATTCGAACCGATGACCTTCTGCATGAAAGGCAAATGCCTTACCTCCATGCTATCTCCCGGGCCCCAAGAAGCCACCTTCTTTAAAAAATAATTTCAAATGCATGTTCACACTTTCAAGAAAAAAATGAGACATTCAGTTGCATTAGTGACTTGAAAGATGCTTAAAAGTGTTTTTTATTCTAATGAAGGTCATCTCAGATGAACCAGAGTTGGTTCTCCATAGGAAGGGGTTTTGTTGGAGTTGTTCAGAAGGATAAAACTGGCTTCTGCAGGAGATTTTGCTATTGTTGAAGGTGTTCATTTAATTTGATCAATGCTAAGTGCCTACCACAGGTCAGGATATATGGAACAGCCTCTATACCATGAAAGTGAAGAAACAACACCCTTGTTATGAATCCTACTGATGGAAAAGGGGTACATACATCTCCCACTATTTAATCTTACAGACTTTTATTTAGCGCTTCTGTCTACTGAATGTAAATAATACTAATGATTAATTTCAACTCAGGAGTTTTTGGTCATAGATTATTTTCTAGTTTTTAAGACAAATAGTTATTTTAATTAGTAGCATGAGCAAAATAGACTTAAAGTATAGAACAGCATGGTAAGGGAATAACAAATAGCCCAAAGTAACAAAATCTTCAAACGGAGCATATTATGGAGGAATTTGATTTGAGAAGTTTTGACAGGGGTTCTTGAGAAAATTATGGAGGAAAGCAAACACTCTGGTGGAAGGTTTGGGATTGGAATGTTGTATGACAGTATTGCAAAGTATGGTGACTAAGAAAATTTAGAAAAAATGCATATTCTTAAAGTAGAGAAATTAGGTTTCTGAGATATATGCTTTACTTCATAATCTTAGTTACTTTCCCTTCATAACCTACCCTTAATAACTTTCATAACCTTAATACCTTCTTTTCATAACCTTCCCCTCATAACCCTCATAAACCTTCGTTCCCCTTATAACCTTCATAAGCCTTATTTATAACATTTGTAACTTTCATAACTTTCCCTTCAGAACCTTGATAATCTTACCTCAAAACCTTCCCTTCATAACTTTGATAACCTTCCCTTTATAACCTTCATTTCCTTCCCTCATAACTTTGATAACCTTCTCTTCATAACTTTCATAACATCTCCTTTTAACCTTCATAACCTTCTCTTCATAACTTTCATAACCTTCCCTCCACATCATAACTGCTTGTACTTTCTTGTCCATCTTTCACCACAGCTACAGAGATCCGTGGTGGCTTCAGGGGAAAAGCAGCTGCCAGTGGAGTACCGTATCAGCAAGAGGTAAGAAGAGGATTCCTGATATGTTCCTTGGCACACTAGGTACACACCCACAGGCCTGTGCAAAGGTAATTAACACCTGTATTAACATTTGATTAACATCTGTAGTAGACATTTAGCTGCTAGCAGGGGTGCAATTCTATGAATTACTTCAACATTTCATCTCTAAGACACACCATCTTAGTGAGTATCCCAGGGCAGAATGAACCTTTTCCTCTATGCTCCCCAGAACTTTGAAACAAATTTAAAATCTGTTTCTTATTTTAACCCTGCCTTGACTGAGCTAATTTTTATTTCTATGTGTTCTTTCATGAACTCTTGAACACTATAGCCTTCTTTTCTAGGGGGTCTCTGTAAACCTAATAGTCATAGCACTTCATATGTGCACATACAAGTGAATAAGTGAGTTTTTATTTAATTTTTGAAGCAAAGCAATGGTCTTTACTTCGTGTATCATGCTGAGCTCTTCCTTCAGAGCTCTAGTTTTCCCAAGAAGCTCACTGCCTTTTTTGGTGAAAATAAATCCCCTTTCCATAGACTCTACCTTCCAATTCTGTAATCTCTCTTAGGACCTCCTCAAGATATTCAGGAAAAGAAAGTGAGCTCAGCTCTTTGGTTTTTGATCCATGCTTGTCAGAATTTTAGAGACTTGGATGGGTTTTATGGCAAATGATGACATATTGCTTACAAAGCATCTCCGCAGGCATTCTGTCTCATGATTTCCTCAAATCTGTGAGGTAGTTATTGTTTTTTTTCTTTCCTTTTTGTGGTTTTTGGGTCATATCCAGCGGCACTCAGGGGTTACTCCTGGCTCTGTGCTCAGAAGTCACTCCTGGCAGGCTTAGGGAACCATATGGGAAGCCAGGAATCGAACCAGAGTCCGTCAGAGTTTGTCACGTGCAAAGCAAACACCCTACCTCTGTGCTATCACTCCACCTCTGGTATTGTTGTTCTCTGCATTTTACAGATGAACACAGTAAATCTTAGAGAGGTAAAGGTTTAGTCTTGTCCTGTGATAGAATCATAGGATTGGGTATAAATCTTTTTATTCTTATTCTTATTTTTTTTTTTTTTGGTTTTTGGGTCACATCTGGCAGTGCTCAGGGGTTACTCCTGGCTCTAGGCTCAGAAAGAAACCGCCCCTGGCAGGCACAGGGGACCATATGGGATGCTGGGATTTGAACCACCGTCCATCTGCATGAAAAGCAAATAAATGCCTTACCTCCATGCTATCTCTCCGGCCCCATCTTTTTATTTATTTATTTATTTATTTATTTATTTATTTATTTATTTATTTTTGGTTTTTGGGCCACACCTGGCAGTGCTCAGGGGTTACTCCTGGCTGTCTGCTCAGAAATAGCTCCTGGCAGGCATGGGGGACCATATGGGACACCAGGATTCGAACCAACCACCTTTGGTCCTGGATCGACTGCTTGCAAGGCAAATGCCACTGTGCTATCTCTCCAGGCCCCCATCTTTTTATTCTTAATCTAAAGTGTTTCCCAATACTCTCAGCTTCCTCAGTTGTGATATCTCTATATTGAAACTTCTTTGAGTTTCTGTATTACTCTTTATCTCTCAGAACTTGGTGTTGTAAACCCTTTTCTCTGTAGCGTAGGACCTGGCTTTCAGTAGTTTTTGAGAATATTGAATAAATGAACATGAGGATGAATGAACATGAAAGAGGAAAAATACAGGGCAAAATTGACCTGAGAAACACAGAGGTCCAAGAACATTCATGTTTATCTTCTTGTCCACTCTCCCTTATTACTCTGGCATTTTTCTTCCCTTCCTCCCTTCCTCTCTCCCTCCCTCTTTCCTTTCCTTCCTACCTTTTTTCCTACTTTCCCTCCTTCCTTTCTACTTCATATGTTCCTTCCTTCTTCACTCCCTACTTTTCTTCCTCCCTCCCTTCTTTCCTTCCTACTTTTCTTCCTTCCCTCTTTCCTTCCTCCCTTCCTTTCTACTTTCTTCCTTTCTACTTCCTTCCTACTTTCCTTCCTTCCTCCCTTCCTTTCTACTTTCTTCCTTCGTACTTTCCTTCCTTCCTTTCTTCTTCCCATATATCTATCTACAGTTAATATTATTAATTTATTCACATGCATAAGGTCACATCTCGCTTCAGGTTACTGACACTGCACTCTGTGATGTGTTTCAGTGCCTGGTTGAAAGACACCGTTGACCCAGTGCTGGTGACTCTGGACCATCGCATTGCTGCCCTCACAGGCCTTGACGTGCAGCCTCCCTATGCAGAGTATCTCCAGGTTGTCAACTATGGCATCGGGGGACACTATGAGCCTCACTTCGACCATGCAACGGTAATGATGGGGCCCTGACTTCTCTTCAGGAGGGAAACAGCACATTATGTACTTTTCTGAGGCAGAGCTCTTCCTACATGAATTCTTAAAAAGAAGTTTATTGTTTCAGAAAGCAATAACATGAAAGCTTTGATTTTTTTTTTTTTTTTGGTTTTTGGGTCACACCCGGCAGCGCTCAGGGGTTCCTCCTGGCTCCATGCTCAGAAATTGCTCCTGGCAGGCACGGGGGACCATATGGGGCACCAGGATTTGAACCGATGACCTTTTGCATGAAAGGCAAACGCCTTACCTCCATGCTGAAAGCTTTGATTTTAAGCCAGTTGTCCACACATCCTCTCAAATGCCATCAAACCCCTCTCAAAAATAACTAGTAGGAAGAAGATTCTGAGTATTCTGCCTGCTGTGTTTAGGGAACCACCAAGGACAATTGCACTTTCTCCCATCTCTCTTCTTTCCTCATTAGTTAGATAACTGCTAATGGCTACTCAGAAAAATACTTTATTTTGTTTTGTAATTACACTTGGTTTTGCTCTGGGCTTTCTCCTGGCTCTGTGCTCAAGAATCAATCCTGCCAAAACTCAGGGAAACATATATAGAGCCAGGGATTGAACTGCAGTCAGTCAAATATAAGGTAAGCACTTTTCTCACTATATTAACTCCTCAGTCCTTACAAATACTTTTTGAGTATTAAAAAAGATTGTTTTCAGTCAGAGCAATAATACAGCAGGGAGGGCAATTGCCTTACATGTAGTCAGCACAGGTTCAATCCCCAGCATTCAATATAGTCCCCCAAAGCCACCAGGAGTGATTCCTGAGTGCAGAGCCAAGTGTAACCCCTAAGCATCACCAGGATTTGTGGTTCAAAGGTAAATACATGTCTACCATATGTAAGGTCCTGAGTTCCATCACCAGCACCAATGGCTTCCCCTTTGCCTAACTCGCATAGGAGTAGCCCAAGCCCCCCAATACTGCTGAGTATAGAGATCCTATAAAACTCTTTTTAATATAATTAAAAATATTTTCTCAAAATTCAGCTCAAACTTTATTAGAATTATAGACTTGTGTTTTTTTGTAAAATTTAATGGTTAATCCTAAAATATAGATAAAATGCATATAGAACAGAGATCAAAAAGGCCATTGAACAGCCAAAAGAGTTTGGAAAAAGAACAAAGTCGGAGGACACATTCTTTGATTCTAAGTAGAGTACAGAGCTACAGTAATCAGAATGTTGTTATCATTGTAAAGACAAACACATAGGTCAAAGAGACAGAACTGAGTGCAGAAAAAACCTCCACATGTATACATTTATGAGCAACTTGTTTTCAAAAAGAAATGAGAAAAGAAATCATTCTTTTATGCAAATAGGTCTAATATTTTTGGATGCAATTTTATATCTGTCTGTTAAACAAAAAAATTGATCCTTATCTCACAGCATATTAAAAACTAACTGAAGATAACTCATAGACCTAAATATCAAACACAAGACTATAAAACTTTTAGAAAAATATAAAATCTTGGTGACCACAAATATTTCTTAGTAAACCTAAGTATGACTAATTAATTAGTTAATCAATTAGTTAAATAAAAGTGAGAAATCATTCCTCATCAAAATTAAAATCAGGGCTGGGGAGATAGCTCAAGAGGGTAGAGTGCATGCTTTTCATGCAGGAGACCCAGGTTCCACCCTTGGCTCCAGAACCACCAAGAGCAATTGTAGAACACTATTCTAGTAGTAGCTCCCAAGCATCACTGAATGTGGTTCCCAAATAAAAAAACATTTAAAATAAGGGCCGAGGAACATGCCTCTGAAGGAGTGCCTATCTTGCATGCATGAGGTTGCAGGTGCCCTGGTACCTCCCATACCACCAGCTATAAGGTCAGAGCAGTAGCATTATAGCAGGTAGGGTACTTGCCTTGTGTGAGGGCAACCAGAGTCTGATGCTTAGTATCCCATATGGCCCCCCAAGCATTGCCAGTACCTCGGGAAATCACCAGGTGTGATCCCCTTCCAAAACAAACAAACAAACAAAAAAACCCACTACATCTGTGATCCCAACGTTGCTTCTGTGATTCCTAATATCACAAGTGTTACCAGTGCACTGCAACTTAGTGTACAACTCCTGGACAGCACAATTGACTGCCACCACCTCAACCACAACACAGTGGAGGGAAGGGAAAGATGAAAATTATTTGCTTTTCAGAAGGACTGTCACAGAGTGAGGAGACAGGTCACCAACAGGAAACATTTACGATCATTTGTCTACTAAAGAACTTAGATTCAAAATATAGAGAGAATGTATCATAATAAGATAGCTCAGTAATAAGATAGCTTAACTTTTTAGAATGAACTTAATTTGAATTAATTACTACTTTGAATAGGTTAATCATCAAATAAATTATTTGAATGGGCATTTCACTAATGAACAGAAATAAATAGCTAATAAGGTTCTTTTTTTGTTTGTTTGTTTTGTTTTTGTTTTTTATTTTTGGGGCCACACCCGGTGATGCTCAGGGGTTACTCCTGACTATTCGCTCAGAAGTCTGCTCTCCTGGCAGGCACGGGAGACCATATGGGGAACCGGGGGATCGAACCGCGGTCCGTCCTAGGTTAGCGCAGGCAAGGCAGGCACCTTACCTCCAGCGCCACCACCCGACCCCAATAAGATTCTAAGCATCATTAGCAAAAGGAAAAGGAAATACATAATGGGGCGACACTGCTCTCCTTATAGCATATCAAGATATACATGTATTATGGGATACATCTTACAATGTATAATATATAAATTCTGTTAGTGCATATGTGAAGAAACTGGAACTCTCAGATACTATAGTTAGGAATAAAAAATGGGAACCCGTTCTTCAGTTTCTTAAAGTTAAACATATGCTTACATATGATCCTGTTATTTCACTTCAAGATGAAGGAAAAATATGTCCATTCTATAAAATGGTTATATGGCTTAATAATTAATATCTAAAATGAGAAATAAGTCTAATATTTTTCAACAGCTACAAAACATCACATTTTTTCTTCTCTTTACAATGGAAGATTTCTCAGACGACCAGGGTACCGACACTGCTTTATCATCACAACTAGCTCTGTGGAAGGAAAGAAAAAAAAGCTAAGACAAAATGCTACATATCTCATAATCTTACTTGTATGAAATTTCTAGAAAAAGCAAAGCTACAGAAAGAAATACAGTGAATTATTGTCCATGGTTGGAAAGGAAGTGAGAATTACCTACAAACAAACAGGGAAGAACTTCTTCAGTGCATTGTTAAAATGCAGTTTCTTGGGCAAGAGTGATAGTCAGAGGTTGAGGTGCTTGCCTTGCTATCAATCACATCGTGGCACCACCTGAGCACTGCCAGCAATGATCCCTGAGCAATGCAGAGTGTGTTCCCAAAACAAACCTCTCATAAAAAAAAATTACTAACACTTGAAAATGGGTGAATTTTATGGTATATAAATTATTTCACAAACTATTCTGCATTGAGAATCTTTCTTCAGCAAATAATTGGGAGCCTTAGGAGTTGGTATTCCTACAGAACAATTATCTACAATAGTTTGAATGGTAAAGTCGTTATTTTACTGAAAAGTTTAAGGTACAAATTAGTCCTTCATAGAGATGTTCACTACTAATAAGCATTTCTGTCTGATGAATATATAATTCACTTATATGGGTATCTAATACAAATATTAATGGGTAAGAAGTGGAAGAAGTGGTTTAGGGGAAGAGCACATACCTGGGTTAGATCCCTGGCACCTCCCACACACAACCTTCCATCAAAGTATCTTCCATCAAAGTCTGGTACATATTCAATTAAGTATAGATTAAAGTTAGTTGACATCTGAAACACCCATTTCCTCTTCTCTGTTGTATGGTGGAATTCTGGCTGTCAGATTGGTGCTATTAACATAAAATGGTGATATGTTTTGTTTCTAACCTCAGTCCCCAACCAGCCCGCTGTATAGAATGAAGTCTGGAAACCGAGTCGCAACATTTATGATCTATGTAAGTCTTGCTCTGGACAAACCAGGCATCTTACTAAATTCATGTATCTTTTCTTATTCTTTGACTGTTAGGGTAGATTAAAATATGGACTTTATTATCTACAGCCTAGGGATCCCAAAACATTTTTGAATTTTAAGACAATGTCTTTAGGCCCTGCAGGGTTCCCAAAGGAACACAGGTCAGAGCACCTGCCTTCAAGGCACTCAAGGTCATGGAGCTGTGTTTATAGCCTTACTTTCAGCTGGAGTTAGGCAGGAAATGGGGTTACATCGAAGGCACTCGGGATGTGGGCTAGGAGAGTAAAGGAAGAGGGACCTCTGACTTAATTTTCTCTGAGCACAAACTGTGAGCTCTTGAGCAGAACCCTCATTTCCCAGACTGCACATGTCACCATGTCTCCCTCCAAGAAGAGAAATGGGGAATACAAGAGGGAATTAGGGTGTTGCTGTCTATTTCATTTTTTCCTCCTCTTGCAGCTGAGCTCGGTGGAAGCTGGAGGGGCCACAGCCTTCATCTATGCCAACTTGAGTGTGCCTGTGGTGAAGGTGAGTGGATCTGATCCCCACTGTGACTGTACCCAGTAGGACAAACCCTCTGGCAGCCTTATTCCAGAGGGAGGGTGAAGCATTCAAAATAAGTCTCCCTTTCCAACATAAAACTCTTAGTCTACTTGACCACTTACATTACTTGGAGTCTTGGAGCCATGAAGGCCTGCAGTTACTAAAACTTCCAATAGGAGTTCCCATGAAAACTTTATTCCCTATTGGAAGTGCTGGAATCTCTACAGTCACTGGCCTCCAATTGTTCCTACTTTATAATGGATGGAGTCTGGTTGGGGCTTCTGGGAACCAGAGTTCCTACTCTCCTGGTATTCACAGGGAAATAAACTCACATCCCAGTTATTTTATTAATATTATTTTTATTGGATTTGGGGCCATACCTAGAAGTGTTCAGGACTGTCTCCTGGCTCTGTGCTCAAGAATAACTCCTGGTGGTACTTGGGGATAATATAGAATGCTGGAGATTGAGCCTAGGTTAGCTGCATTCAAGGCAAGCACACTATCCACTGTACACTATCCACTTCAGCCCCTCATTCCCTTCATCATAATTTTTATATGTAAGTGGCATGACATCAAGTCAGGCATAGAGGAAAAACTGGTGGAAAGAAATGTCTAATGAGATTGTCTACCCTTCTTCACACCCCAAGATTTAAATCAGTCCTATAGTGAGTGCTTTTCTGATTTGGTATGTACAGAAATAAAGCAATGAACTTTATACCTAGTAAGTATCAGTGCAGTGCTGGCACATCCCCAGTATTCATTGCATGGATGCCATGAACACTTGGCTGGATGGCATCTCTTCTTAGGAGGTTTTACCTTACCATGGGCTTTGTCCACCTCTTATGGCCCAGTTCTATAGGGGGAAAACTATGCATAGGGGGGAAGAGGAACATACAGGATTTGGAATCCAAGCTTATGGGCTTTAGTCTTCACTTTGGTCCTTCTTAGTCATGCCATTTAAAGCTCCCGGTCTGCCCTAAGAGAGATTCAGGAGACAAAGTGTTTTCCTTGCATAACATACATTTTAGTGTGATCTCTGAGCACAGAGCCAGGAATAAGCCCCGAGCACATTTTGTGTGTGGACTCCAAACCAAAAATAAATAAATCCCCCAGCCTCAATTTCTCTCATGGAAAAGCATGGTATAGGATAATGCCTGCTTCCTGAGGGTGAAAGGAGCGGGTCCTGATGAAATGTAAACACCTGAATGAAATAAGTTCTCTTTCTAGAAGAGTATTTTGTCCACCAAGTAGTTTTAGTTGTTTCTCCTCGGGGATCGATCCTGTGATCCTGTCCTATCTCCTTGTACTTGATCTGGTCTGTTTTTATTATTCTCTTCCACAAGACTGTGAATTCCTGCAATCAAAATTAGAATAGTTTGTTTCTATATCCTTGGAACTAGAGCAGAGAAAGTCCCAATAAATGACCATGAGATAGTACAGAAGGGAAGGCCTTGTATGTAGAGCTAGAAGAGCATAAAGTTGGGATGTGACCACAAATAAATTAATCAAATAAAAAATATCAAGGACACATGCATGAACTATCAAGTAAATAGCAGTTTACAGGATTCCTGCCATGCAGGCCTGCCTTGTCCACAGTCTGTTTTGTTTAATCACATGCCTGCTTTTGTTCTTAGTGCTTATGCATCTCTGCAGGTGCTTAAGTAGCTGAGGTTTGGGACTGACTCTGGGTTTGTTTGTAGAATGCAGCATTATTCTGGTGGAACCTGCACAGCAGTGGTGAAGGAGATGGAGACACACTCCATGCTGGCTGTCCTGTCCTGGTGGGAGACAAGTGGGGTAAGACCTGACTTTCTGAGTGTGCATGGGGCAGGGGGTGTCCATAGTGTAAGAGAAAGTAGATGAAAACTAATACAGGCCTTCCAATCCCAAAGCCTCACATGGTACCTCATTCTATTGAGATAGAAAACCTTATTAGTGTCCCCAGCTCATTGAGGAGTCCATAAAGAGCAGAGATCCTCTGATAGAACAGCTGTCCTCAAAGTGTTCTGAGCTCAACTCTGGGAAAGAGGACGCTTAATTCCAGCCCTCTGGTCCAAGGGAGAACCAATAGGTGGCATTAGGTAGAACCATTCCGTCTCTCTCTCTCTCTCTCTCTCTCTCTCTCTCTTTCTCTCTCTCTCTCTCTCTCTCTCTCTGCTCAAGGAGGTAGGTACAAAATAAAGATAATAAGAAGCAGTGAACATGTTCATGGCAGGCATATGCCCTTCAAGAGCACTTAGCTCTGAAAACATAAAAGGATAAAAAAAAAGCCCATTTTTTTAGGGGCTAGAGAGATAGTACAGGGAGATAAACCACTTTTATCTTGAATGTGTCTGGCACTGGGTGTGATCTCCTGAACACAGCCAGGAATAAGCCCTGGGCACTGCTGTGTGTGGACTGAAACACAAAAATAAGAAGAGGAGCTTCCATGCTGACATTTGTCAGGTGAAGTTAGCTTTGCCTGCTCTCACTGTCTGGAATGACAGCAGGGAGTGTGTGGACTGTCCAGGGTCACCTGAATGAAGGGGACAAGGGACCTAGTATTTCTGAAGAGTGTTAGGGACTTTCCCCAGGGAACAGTATCTTCTGCCAGAATTGGGCTGGGCCAGGGCTGAGGCACCAGGGGGTGGGGGTGGGGGGCATTCAGGGAAGCCCTGTCTGCACTGCTGACCTACTCTGTCTCCTCTCATCCTCTCCCAGTGGCCAACAAGTGGATACACGAGCATGGACAAGAATTCCGCAGACCCTGCAAAGCACTTACCTAACAGCAAAATGTTGGCAGAGAGACACTGGCGCCCTCCTATGACTCTCCGGAGAAGCCAAAGCCTGACGAAAGGATAAAGGAGCAGGGGAAGAGACCTGTCATCTCTGCCTGTCCCCTGAAGCTCGGAGCCAAAGACCTGCTCTTCGGCAGCAAACACCACAGAATTTTATTGCTTAGACTCAGGTCATGAGAATCTGAGTAGAACTGGACAGTATAATTAAATGGACGTTACAAAAGCCCCTCAGGGTCAGGAGGAGAAGTTTCTGGAGTTCAAACACTCCTGTAGGAACAGGGTCTATGCTTTTGGCCACTTTAGGCCTTGACCCCAGAGATCCAGAAGACACACATCAAGGATGTCTGTTGCACGGGACAGCCTCATGTCTTTAAAGCTCTTCTCCACTTGGAATCCTGAAGACTGAACAGGGAAGGTCTTGTTTAGAAGATACCTCAGATGATTTTTTTTAAGCAGAAGGAAACATATATATATATATATATATATATATATATATATATATATATATATATATATATATATATTTTGGTTTTGGGGTCACACCCAGCAGTGCTCAGGGGTTACTCCTGGCTCCATGCTCAGAAATTGCTCCTGGCAGGCACGGGGGACCATATGGGGCACCGGGATTCGAACCGATGACCTTTTGCATGAAAGGTAAACGCCTTACCTCCATGCTATCTCCCGGGCCCCGAAACATATATTTTTAATTCAGTCCTTAATTATGCTTATGAATCACTTTCTACAACCAAGAATATTGTTACAGGAGCCATAGAAAAATGAGATAGTACAGTGGACAAGGCTCTCTACCTTGCCTATGGTTCACCCCTGGTTTGATCCCCCGGTACCCGATATGGTCCTCTGAACCCCACAAGAAGTGATTTCTGAGCACTGTTGGTTATAGCCCCCAAACAAAAAAAAAGACTATTATCACATTAAAACATTGACTTCAAAAAGCTAACTCTAACATTTTATTTAAGCTCTCATCTCAGTCTTATTCATTCACCACCTTGCTTCATTCCAGACACATGAAATTCCTAGGGTTCTTCACACCCATGGTATGATTCTGGTTCTTCAGACACATGATACTCTTACTGTTCCAGAAACAATTGTCATCTTGTGGCTCCTCAGATACATGCCATTCTTTTTTGGTTTTGTTTTGGGGTCACACCAAGTAGTACTTGGTACAGGACTTACTTCAGAGATCTCTCCTGGCAGGCTCAGGAGTTGAACCTGGTTCTACTGCATGCAAGGCAAGCTCTTTAACCACAGTATTATCTCTCCAGTCAGACACATGCCATTCTTACTTTTCTTCAAAGTCAAGGAACTCAATGTCAACAGCCTCATCTCAGGAAATGGGCCTTTGACTCTACTACTCTCAAATCCTGGTGGTGCTTCTGCTCTCTTTGTCATCCTATCATGAATCAGTATCACTACCTAAGCCACCCCCATCCCCATCCCCATCTTCCAGCCACTTTCTCTCACAATAACCAACTTTATCTCCATTGTTATTTTCTCACATTGAAATGACTTTCTTCCTATTATTAACTACCAATTGCATGCCCTATAGGTTGAGTACCTTGTCCCTAGTATGGCACAGATACTAGTGCTCCTAGCTTGGCAACATGGCACCATTGTCTGTATTTGTGGATCTGCCTCAGGCCCTCCGTAGATATTGCATGCACTATTTCTCTTGGTACCCACAGCAGGAAGTCTGATTCAAACATGGAGATATTCAGCATATATTTTTGGATAAATTATTAAGAAGGCATCCTTTGGGTATTCTTAGAGGACAGGCCAGATTTTTGTTTTGTTTTGTTTTGGGATACCCCACCCCAGCAGTGCTCAGGTTACTCCTGGTTCTGCATTCAGGGATCATTTCTGGAAGGGCTCAGGAAACCATATGGGGTACCAGGAATCAAACCCAGTTCAGTGTGCAAGGCAGTCACCCTACCCATTGTAATATTGCTCTAGCACCAGATTATTATAGGCAGGAATTGTGAGAAATATTTGTCCTTACAGCAGTTTAGCTGAGTGACTTTAATGTCTGACACAGTGCAAAGAGAACATTCCTGGAGACTTGGCTCAGGCTTTTCAGCATGGCAGGGCTGTGCCTCTTTCACAAAGAAGTCACAGTTCCAGGAAAAGTGCTGCTGGGCTGCCCCACTCCATTGCCGACCTGGCAACAGCTGTTTCTGCTGCAGAGATTTGAAAGCGCCAAGGAAAGGGTCTCAGTGTAATGTGCTGACACCCAGCTTCCCCCCAGTGGAGTCTGTGTCAAATCCCCAATGTTTCTGTTGAGTAACACAACATTCTGAAAATGTTCTTAATTGTTGTGCTATAGGAGAGAAAGTATGATTTTTCCCTTGGAATTCTCAGCTGAAGCTCTGGTAATGAGAACAAAAGCAGCCATTTATCAACATGTGCCTCGCATGTATACACAGCAGCTACCCCTGGGGAAATGAATAATAACCTGAGGTGCTGAGAATTGAGGAATAAATTCCATCATGCTGAAGAAAAGAGAGCAGCATGTGGACCTCCTGGGAAGAGTCTGCTATCTCGGGAAGGTGAAGGGGTCCTGAACCAGTACAAACCTGCTTGTTTGTGGTGCTTGCCACAAGAGTTCTTTTTTCTCAGCAAAACTCCCAGAGAGCAGGTTTATGATAAAGGACTTCCTTTTAGAGATTCCGACTTTGGGCACAGAGGGGCAGTTCAGAGACAGTCTCTCCTTGCATTTGCTTTTTTCTACAAGTACCTACAGTTTACAACCATCTATAAAGCAGTGTGTCTGAGGATAGGAGAGAGCCCCGAGAAGGTGCTGCTCTGGGGACACCATCTAGCTGCACAAGCTGCCCTTTCACAGAGCCCCTCAAAGAGCCCCTGTTTGGGGCTTTGGCTGTTCATATTAGGAGAGGGAGGGAGTGAGGTGGGGGTGGGGTTAGTGGTCTGCAGGCTACTGTTCATTCAGCAAAATGATGCAATCAGCTCTAGGCTGGGGAACAAAACCCACATGTGTACCCAAATTTTGCCAGTTGCTTTGTCTCCCGTATTGTCTTCATAATCAAGTTTCATCCCTTTGGTGGAAAAGGGCACTCCCAGGAAAACAACAAGAACATGTGCTTGGGTTGGCAGCTAAATGCAGAGATAGGGTGAGGGTTGTCTCCCCATTCCACTGCTTCCAGATGTTCTGTCCTTCAGACTTTTCCTGGCATAGGTTGGCACCTCCTGGCATGAAAGGACTTCCTAGCATTTTGGCACTTACAGTCAAATAGGGCCACCCTTGGTTACTCCTAGGTTTCTTCCCTTGTAGCAGGAGTCAATCACTATCAAGTTGTTGACCTTCAATCACACATAACTGGGTTCAGCCTAGAAGGCAGGCTGCCTCAGCTCTCAGCACATGGATCGGAGGCCTGAGGTGAGTTCCCTGTCGCCTCAGTGACTTAGAACCAGCACATGGTCCAGGAAGACTTCACTGAGTTCCTGTGGCTTTATCCAGAGTGGAATTCCAAACCTAGATGGGTCAGAACCCCCTCTGGGTGTTCTAAGGAGATTAGAGGGGAAAATTGTATAAATAGTGTCCCATGGCATAAGAATAGGGGGCCATGGGAGATAGCATGGAGGTAAGGCGTTTGCCTTTCACGCAAAAGGTCATCGGTTCGAATCCCAGTGCCCCATATGGTCCCCCGTGCCTGCCAGGAGCAATTTCTGAGCATGGAGCCAGGAGGAACCCCTGAGCACTGCCGGGTGTGACCCAAAAACCAAAAAAAAAAAAAAAAAAAAAAAGAATAGGGGGCCAGGGGCCAGGTTGGGACTGTGGTTAGGAAGGAAACCAGGTTGGAATGGAGTCACCACAGCAGAGAAAGGTCTAGGAACATTGGTCTTGGGTTCTATTTGGTGACACTGGGAGGAAAATGTGTGATCCCTAAGGTCAGTAGTATTTATTTCAACTTCCCCTGCCTTGGAATTCCCATTCAGGATGAATCCATCCCTCTGTCTCCTCAGTAAGCACCAAGGTCTTGGCAGCTTTTTACATCTGCCAAGGCCCACATTTATTTAGGGCTTATTGAACCCTTGTACATCTGGGGAGTAAAGAATTATCAAACCATTTGGGTTTTTGTTTGATTTTTGTTTTGCTTTGGGTTGGTTGGTTGTTTGGTTGTGGAGCTTGAAGTTCCTAATGAAAAATTAACAAAAGTGACCCAGCTGCACTGAGTTACTATAACCAAACATCCAAAGGAACTTGGAGCTGCTGTCATAGCTTCACTCCCTGGTCTTTGACTTTCATCAAGACCAGTGCCACTTATCTCTTTTCCCAGACCTGGAAGTCAGATGGCTTGTGTTACAGCGTCACCTGGACAAACCATTTTCCTTTTCAGCTTCCCTTTCCTCATCTGTCTTCCCTACTTCTTTCACAGAGGCATGGTGAAGCCTCAGAATGATGCTGGTGTGCTTTAGATATGGCCACGGATGCAAAGTGACACTTATTCTAAGCTTCACTGCCACCAGTTATCCAGCGGCATCATCATTGGTCAGCTGGGAGAAGCTTTCTGGCCACAAGTCAACTGTTCTCTCCACCCACCTGTCTTTGGTCAGCTTAGGGCTGGACAAGTTCTGACCTTAT
>PVKC010020940.1:0-18392 GCA_004027635.1 Crocidura indochinensis
TTTTTTCCCTTTCCTTCACTATAGACCTCCTCAGTGTAAGTCTATTACACTAGATAGAGGACCAGAAGGCTTGGGCTTCAGTATAGTTGGAGGATATGGCAGCCCTCATGGAGACTTACCCATTTATGTGAAAACAGTGTTTGCAAAGGTAAGCTTGAGGATTTTAACTACCCTCTTCCTCCCTGATAAACATTTCTTAATATTATTCAGCAGCAGTTATACTAGCTTATCACCTGAAGTGATATCAAATGGTCAACATTTTTTTCATTTTCTTTTGGAATTCCAAACTAAAAAGGTCATTAAATATTTTTATTCAGTGAGCGACTTAGTTTTATTTAAAGAAAAATAGGTTCAAATGCAAGTTTCCTGAATACTCTTGATAATATGTATGTGGTATTTTTATGCAACTACAGATATAAATATTAATAAACTTTAGAGAGTAAGATCTAATTTTTTCTTTGAAAAAATTTGCATAAGATTGAATGTCTTTTGAAAATTGTATATTTGTAATGTGTTTGCTATAGGGCCCTAATATTTAATTTTTTCTTTCTGTAAAATATTAAATGGGTACCAGTATAATTTTATGTAAGTAAAATAGAAAATTCATTACTAAAACTTGAAGAGTATCCAGCCACTCTCCTACAATAAGTAGAGTAATTGTGAAATCAAGGGATTCCATTTTAAAAATTGTATATATTTGTAATCACATAATAACATGTTCTATCTTAAGAATGTTTAGCATAAAAAGTTATTGCAGCATTGGTAAAATCATTAAGTAATTTAAGTCATATAATTATTGTTAATTGTAGGTACAAAGAATTTTCTCCTGGAGAAAATTTAGAATCTAAGAATTTTACAATGAAGAGGAACAGAACTTAAATAAAAATTTCTTAATATATTGGATAGAGTAGTTTAGATTAATTTTGTGACCTTTTAAATTACCCTGTGAGGGAAGTTTCTATTATTTAAAAGCAAATATTAATTTTAGATAGTTATATCCAGAGCAATCAAGCTATAGGCTTAATTTATGAGATTTATTTAAACCATTGGTATGTCCAAAAATACAAACAGCATTTGCAGTGACTAGAAGAGTCATGCAGTTCTTTTTCACAGCCTAGAAACAATTTATTTAAGGCTTGCTAGTTAGAACATATTTTAAGAATTTCATCATTATGGATTCCTCATTAACTTTTTGATATTTTTAATCTCATATTTAATTGCATAATTGCCTTCTCTAAACATCACTTATGATGGGGTTCTTCTTCAGACTTTAGAGTAAGGTCTGTCTAATCTTAATCTCTTAGAACCAATAAGAATTAAGAAAACTCCATGTACCCTTGAGAAGCAAAGCAACAAGCATCTTGAGTAGCCATTTTAAAATTATCGAATGAATTAGAATTAGAACTATCAGAATTTGTGCTTTGTCCTTTGAGTTTCTGGTTCTCATCTCCTTATCATAAAAAACTGCTTTTGTTCTTATGTGATTCCTTGTCTTTTTTTTTTTTCTGTGTATTTTTCTTACTAAATAAAAAAAAAAACAAACCTGGATTCTCTAAAATCATTCCTGCTAGGCAAATTCCCAAATATTCTTTATTAATTTGAATTTCCACCAACTGCTGTGCTGAACAGCCAAAAAACCATCCAGCTAATCTATTGACTGCTAAAGTCTCTCTCAAATTGGAATAGCAATGCTAAAACCATTTAGGAGAAAGGCCTCCTTTGTGTATGTTCATCATTGCTTAATGGCTGTGGAGTACCCATGGAGCATTGAGAGCAATGTGTGTGTACATGCAGAGCAATTTACATTCTACTTTAGATCTTTTTTTCTGTTGTGTAGCTGCAAGGCAGCATTTTTTTGAGAATAAACAAGCCTACTTTATAATTGCAGGGAGCAGCTTCCGAAGATGGGCGTCTCAAAAGAGGCGATCAGATCATTGCTGTCAATGGGCAGAGTCTAGAAGGGGTGACCCATGAAGAAGCCGTTGCCATCCTGAAGCGGACAAAAGGCACTGTCACTCTGATGGTTCTCTCCTGATTTTGTTGCCACAATTAAACCAGCTCAACATCTCATTCAATCTCTGTGCAAAGACAATGCAGTGGTTTTGTGGAAAACTTTTCCCATGCTGTCTTTATGAAGCTTTTCAAACCCAAAGGGGAAAAAATATCCCTTGATTTAAAGTTTTTCTCATCTAGCAATGATTTTATTACTCACAATTAAGCACTGTTTGTTCTTTTCTCTTGCTCTTTATTAACTTAAAGAGGACTATTTGCATACGTAAATCCAGTTATTGTTTGTAAAGAGATTTGATATTTTGTGGTTACAGGAGCAAAAGTTATGTGCTTAGTTTAACTTGTTCACAGAGAAAAGAAAATAATTCTGAAGCTAACCAAAGACAAATGGCTTTATGAAAGAAGAATGGAATGTTGAAATATAAGATAAAGAAAATTTTGAGTTGTATAACAATGCTTCAGTTTAGCAATTGACTGCCTTTCCCCAGTTTTAACAGAAAATGAAAAATAATTTTAGTAGACCTTTAAATATAATTAGTATTTAAAGATTTTGAATACTATAGGAAAAATTTTTGTCATGAGTATGCATATATTTTTATCCTAAATGTATTTATAATATTGAGTAAATGGAAATACGTGAAACTATGCTGTAACATTGTCAAAGAAAGCAATTTATGAATTTGTTTCATTTTATTTCATTTTTGACCCGTGATACAATAATTTCTTCTTTTACTAAGTGATGATGTATTAATGTGTTTTTTCTAAAAAGCAACTATGTTTTCTTCAGAGGAACACAGAAGGCTCTCAGAGTCTTGAGAGCTGATTGTAACTGATACAGTACTAAAAAAATGTGGTTGTGTGCTGTGCAACTGGTTTTCAATTAGTATTAATCTTAATGACAGGGGAAAAAACATTGTGTTAGTAATTATTTTGGTTGTGTGCCATTAGTAAATTGATAGAAAATTAAAGGGATTAACATAACTTTGTTTCACTGCCTTATATTAACATCTTATAATACAATAGTTGAAGACTAAGGGAAACAGATGGAGCTGTTTACTGAGACAACTGGTGAGGAATTATCATGTGTTCATTCCCATTTTAGAGCGTGAAACTCCTACATTAGAATATATAAAGTCACTTTAAATATTATCTATATTTGTAACAGAAGTAGTGTACAGATATTTTATTACAGCACTTTTGTGTAAATGCAGAACTGAAGTGAATAAATAAGATGTTTCATTGTGCACACATAAAGGAGTAGGCATTTCATTCTTTTTCTTGGGACAAGGTTTTTTGCATTGTTCAAGACACAGAATTTATGTTGGGTTTGTATCATGTGTAACTGAGCATCTGGTGCCCATGATTACAATTAGAGGGACTTTGGATTTTATGAAAAGCTTCTTGTTTTTATTTCCAAGATTTTTACTAATACTAAGGATGTATAGCTACCTCATGGAGCACAGGAAGATATGCACATTGTAGAAAGAACAGTGTCTTGTTTGTAGTGTTTTTGTGGTGTTATTAATTCAATAGTATAAACTCTTAGGGTAATCTGGATAGAATACATATTCAGATATAAAAGTCAGTGCTGAGCAAAAAGTTAATGAAGATATTAATAAACTTGAAAAATCTGACTGGAATAAAATAAGTTGGGGAACTTTGTGCTGTAGTTGTGCTCTAATTAGCTGATGAACATATCAACTCCCTCTAATTGATCTCACCCATACATGTAGGATGTAGGCTGTTTTATTCCAAAGCTAGTGTCTAGTTAGAACATATAAGAAATCTGTGATCATAGTTATATAAAAAGAATGGGCAAAATACACATTGCTGCAATTTGGCAGATTCTCCAATTCAATACGTACATGATAGTATAAAATTTATTTTTCTATTCCAGTGGCATACATAACTACATGGTGTTCCATTACAATGATATGCCAATATCCTCTCATTTAGGGTTGTGAGAGAGGGTTGTGGCACTTCTATAATCTAATAAGATTTTAAGACTTTTATGTAGACAGTTCATGACAGACTCTAAAGGGACTAATTAACCAACCAAATTCAATTTGGAGTACATAAGTGGGACTATCCCAGAGAGACTATATCAGTGGTACATAGTATAAGCTTCCTCCCAAAATTCATATTTACCAAAAAGTTCAGAATCCAACCTAATTTTGAAGTTATTTCTTTAAAAGTAATTAGTGAACCTGAGGTTAGTTATGCTATATTACGAAGAACTCTGAATTCCTAAAAGGCCACATGAAAATACTGACAGATAGCACAAAAAGTCCTATAAAAATGGGCTTGGTGGAAGAGAAACTTAGAGAATACCTGGGTCTACCAGAAGCTGGGAGACTCAAAAGGCAAGGGAAGAATTTTTCCACTAGGGCCTTTGCAAGAGCATGTCCCTGTTCACACCTTGCTCTTAGACTTCTGGCACCAAACTGTGAAAGAAAAAAAATTGTGTTGCTCTAAAAACAAAATTTTAAATAGAAAGTGGGACTGTCACTATAGGGATGCATAAAACATTGAGAAATCCCCTATTCTGAATTGTTTTTAATAAAGTCAAAGTATGTGAAATGGCAGGGAGGGAGAGAAAGAGAAAGGATAAAAAAATAGATTCATCAGTTTTTCAGAGAATCATGAATAATGTTTGTACTTCTTTTATTGTTTTTTTGGAAATGTGAGTTCCTTGTGTGAATGAAATATTTTTTAAAAAACCAAACTGCAACATTAAATATTAGTTTCTTATATAACTCACTACTTGGATTGCCCATAAAAAAATTCTGGTGTTATCCCTTATGTGATTAAATAATTAAAATATACCAAATAGTCCTAGTGTGTTTTTGTGACTCCTCCAGAAAAGTAAATGATGATAATAGTACTATAAAATAATTATAATGTGTTTATATTAAGCATATGGATATGTAGGAGCAGAAGTAACATTGTCCTGTATAAAGTAGAATCCAAGAGAGTAATGGAGTTTGAAGTATGGAAAGATTCAAATCTACAAAAGGTAAGAAAAAGGTTTTGCGGGGCCTGGGAGATAGCATGGAGGTAAGGCGTTTGTTTGCCTTTCATGCAAAAGGTCATCGGTTTGAATCCCGGTGCCCCATATGGTCCCCTGTGCCTGCCAGGAGCAATTTCTGAGCATTGAGCCAGGAGTAACCTCTGAGCACTGCCGGGTGTGACCCAAAAGCCAAAAAAAGAAAAAGGTTTTGTATTTACAATTTTGTTTTTATTGAGTCTTTTATTATATAAGCAAGTGCTTCCTCTGAACAATATTCCCAAGCCCTTATTTTAAGACATTTGATAAAGCAAATTTTGCTACACTTGAAGAAGCAAAAGATATTCTTTAATTTGAAAATACTGTACTAAGCTGCGATAGGTCTGTTTGCAAGTTTGTGTTCTGAGACTACTATAGAGTGATTTTTGTGAGGCCCACTGACGGGGTGATAGAAAATAATTGTTTTTGGTTTTTTGTTTTCTTTTTGGTCTAGGTATGAAAATGTAAAAACTATCCTCACCTGTTTCAACTTCCTTGCAAGGTTTTTTGTGATGAGTATTCTGGAATGTATTTGATTTGGAACAAGATCTTGCTCAACTTTGTGTGCTAGTAATTAATGTTTAACTTTGTCTTTTTGTGAAGTGGGATTGGCCACTTTGACCTCAAGAAAAAAATATATATTGGCAGCAAATGCATGTCTAAGTGAAAGAAAATGAAAACAAGGCTTAGAAAATGTTCTTGGCATGATTTTCGAATACTTGACTTTGCAGCCCTTTTTCCCCCCTCAAAATTTAAATATCCCATATTATCCATTTTAATGTATTCAAGAAAAACTTACAATATTTGTCTAAGAATTATGCATATTAGTCAATTTCTGAAAGTTCAGTTGTAGGCCCATATAGTATTTCTGGCAGGAAACAAATATATACTTGGTAATGATCTCAGAATTTCTCATTGAAAATAGTTCTTGATAGTCATAAAAATACCAACATTCAAAGACCTTATTGAGCAGCTTTAAAGAGGGAACTTAAACTTGTTCATTTAATGTTGAAGATTTTTTAAAAGGTTCTCTTCATTGGAATATTGGTTTTTTTTTTCCTTTTCTGATGTTTAGTTTACATGTATGTCCTTTAGAAACAGTTAAGTTTTGAAAATACTATTTTTTTCTTATTCCTTTCATGCCAGAATACTATTATCTAAGATATCTCACTAAGTGCTTCTTAGAATTTTGGAATTAGAAGTCCCACTTTCCTGAGTTTCATTATACTGGAGATTATACTATTTTGTAAAATCACCACAGTTTATCTTGCTTTGAAAATTTAAATGAAAATTTTTATCTTTTACTTTATTTTATTTTATTTTATTTATTTTTTGTATTGTTGTTATGTTTTTGTTCCTTTTCCCTCTCTGCTTTTAAATTGATAGATATAGCCTGACTCCTCTCATTATTTGCTTGTTTGATTTTTGCCCCATTTTTTTCTCTCTTCCCTTCAAACAGAACCAAACAACTTGAACCATCTTGCTCTGCCTCACAAATGGAGGGGGAAATAATGGAGGATACCAAGACCAGAAAATCATATGAACATTAAGTAGAAATAAAAAAATGGATCAAACTTAAGCACCAAATCCAAAGCCAATGACAACAGAATTGATACCCAATTTACAACATACTAGACACAGAGAGGACCACCTATACTTGCAGGCTGGGGGGTTTTAAAGGGGGATATGGGATGCATGCTGGGAACAGGGGTGGAGGGAGTATTGGTGATGGGAATGCCCCTGATTCAATATCACTATGTACCTAAAATATAACTGTGAAAGATTTGTAATCTACTTTGATTAAAATAAAAATATTAAATGAGAAAGTGATACAGAGCATAAATAAAATGCATAAGGGAAACTACCAAGAAATACTCATGTTGTATATATTATATATTATATCCTGGAAGACCTTGAGTTTAGTTTTCATTCTTGTGTAAATGAGATTTTTCTTCATAAGAGACAGCTTTATTCTACCCAAGAGAAGATATATCTTTCTTCTGAAAATCTTTCTTTGGTATGTGTGCTATTCAATATACCAAAATTTATTTGTATAGGAAATTTATAAAACTTTACACATCCTCATCTCTACTATTCATAAATATTTAAAGTTCTTTAATTTTTAACTTAAACATGATTAAAGCAAAGTTGTATCTTGCTATTCTAAATGGAGAACCATTTTCACTTCCATAAACTTAATGATGAATAAAATTCATCTTATTAATTTCTATGAGAACATGATTATTTTCCAGGAATCAAAAGTTGAAGCCTATTGTCTTTACTAAAGAGGAATGTATATGTTGGAATGGTGCTAGTGTTTCCATGGAAACCCTTTTCTGTTCATTATCCTAGTAAACTTTTCTGAGACTTTAGTCAGTTCTATCTGATCTCAGGATATATTTCTCCTTCAAAAAACTTACAGACAGCAATATCAATAAAGTTTGTTTATAGATTCCTTTTATAAGATGTGAATGGAAACAAGTCTGTTCCAGTATTTAAAAGTAATCATAGCTAAACTTGTTCAAGATTTTGTTTATAAAGATTTCACTAAAACCAGAATTGGGGCATTGCCTTCTCTACTTTAGTTTTGGCAATTGGAGTTTGAAATAAAGGACAAATGACATAAATTAATGGAGTAAAATTAATGTTGTAGTAATATTAAATAAAGCTAATGCCTCTTGCACCTGGAGGGCTATGCAGATGGCAGGCATACCTAATTACGCACCCCACTGCCTTTAAGTGTAGTGATAAAAATCTCTCAACTGATATAAAATATGTTCATTCACTGGATCCAGAAAAGTTGGAGTAATGCAACACAATACACACAAAGTAAAGTTGACAATACTTATTTTTATGGGAAAAATGCAGCTTCAATAATTAAATAAAATAACATTTACCAAGTCTTTCATTTAAGTTATTATAGGCATTCGTCAGTTTCATTATAGAAAGATTATTTTCAAATTAAATGCTTTAATTTTATATTCTTCATGCCATATTAATTTAGAAGAATTTTTGAGATTATACATAAGCAAATTGGTTTTATCCTGATTTCTGATTGAATGAGTCATTTATCACTATTTATAAATTTAATTCAATTCTTGAGGAAATTACTTTACAAATAGATTATTAAGTACTTAGATTATATTTTGTTATATATATTTAAGAGATATTACTGAACGTTTTGAAATGAACAATTGGTTCTCGAAGAAATGCATTACCATAAAATTAATTTTGTTACAGTTGAATACCTGTGCAATTAAAAGATAAATACTATTAGTTTACTTTAGAAATAACTTTGCAAATGTTGTATAGTACTTTTACACACACTTTTTTATGTTATTAGCTATATATTTGTTACCAATGTTTTATTAATAAAGGACAAATAAAATGTTCTTTTTAGAGTCGTTTGCCATCAAAATAGATGTAGTGGGGACCAGAGCGATAACATAGTGATAAGATGTTTGCCTTGCATGTAACTGACCCTGGACAGACTTGGGTTCACTCCCCAGCATCCCATATGGTCCCCCTGAGCCTTTCAGGAGCGATTTCTGAGCACAGAGCCAGGAGTAAGCGCCACCAGGTGTGGCCCCCCAAAAAATGAAGCAAAATAAAGAGATGTAGTGCTGGGGGAGGGGGGTTCCTTTTAATAGTAGTAGGCTCAATTTATTTATTTGTTTGTTTATTTATTGGTTTTGGTGCCATACCTGGTGATGCTCTGGGGTTACTCCTGGCACTGTGCTCAGAAATCACATCTGGCTTAGGGGACAATATGGGACTCCGGGGATAGAACCAGATCGTCCTGGATCTGCCATGTGCAGGAAATGCCCTATTATCTCTCTGACCCCAAGTTGTAGGTTCATTTTAAAGGAAAAAAAGTAGTTGGTTTGTTTACAATATAAAGGGGATATTGTCACTTTACATTTAATTTTAGAATTAATAAAGGAGGTACTTGTTAAATTTACATTTTAAATTGTTACAGCTATTTGGGTAATGAAAACAGTGGGAATTATTTCTGCCCCATCCATCTGTTTTGGTTTTGAAGTGCTAGTTATCCCTTTTATTCAGTTGTTGACTTTCGGTGAAGGTTATATGTACGGAAGTCATCAATGTCTCAGCATCCACTTGACCTGACTTGCATGGAGGTAAATCATGACCTATTAATGCTTTACATTCTAAATTTTTCTGAAACATAGCATAAAGAACATGAGCATGAAACTCTGAGTCTCAGAGACTTGAATTTTACTCTAGGATGGCCCTTGAGTAAAGGCAACCATTCTCTGATATTCTATCTCTTTTTCTATAAAATAGAAATAAACATATTTTTCTCACAGATACTCAATCCATGTCAGTTGAGAGGTATTTGCATGCAGCGGCACTAGATTCATGGTAGAAACTGTTAATACTAAATAAAAGATCTAGAGTTTTGATGACACATATAATGAAATTATAGAAATTCTAGAAATTTCTACAAACTTCTAGAATGTGAAGCAAAATATAAAACACTTCTGGGCAAATGAGACCTGCAGAGGCCTATTGCGCTGAAATGAATGTGCCATTTCTTAATACTTTGATAAGATATATATGGAATAGGAATTTAAATCTAGTTAGAGATTTTATTATCAAAATAAGTTTCATAATTTGCATAATCCAAGTTCCTATTTTCAAAAGTAAAATGACAGTTGTATAACATTCATCATTCATATAAAGCCTCTCTAGCTGAATGTATTAAATTGAATGAATTTTATTCTCTTTTTATATGGTCTGTTTCATAGGGTGAAGTGGAAAAAAATAAATATGTTTAGTAGATTAGGAACTCTTAGAAGTAGTGAGATCAAAATGCTATAAATGTGATACATCTTCCATATTAGATATTATTTCAAGTGATAAATCAGTGGAGGAACTATAAAGTGAATATTGCATGTACTTCTTGTTACTCTAGAAACATTCTTTTATAGGAGTCAGGAAATAGGAATTTTCTTTTAAAGAGAACTTTTGCTAAGTGTTAATTGCATTTGACTCTGAAATATGCCTCAAGGCTTATGAGTGTATGGCTTCTGAAAATTCTAAAATGTAAATTTAGGTTCAGGATGGACTACTAGAAACTAGCATTTGGTATAATGTAGTATGCCTTTTTTTTTTTTTGCATGTAATAAAGGCAGTGCTTTTTTGAATAGAAGAGCATAGTTCTTTTGCATGCCTAATTTCTAGGTTTGCATGTTAGATGTAGTAAAGTTATGAAACATTTTTAGTTCCAGATAGTTAATAAAATGACTTATACTGATATCTATTAAAAAAACCATACTTTTTTGGGAGCCGGGTGGTGGCGCAGGAGGTAAGGTGCCTGCTGCCTTGCCTAGGACGGACCACGGTTCGATCCCCCACAGTTCCCATATGGTCCCCCGTGCCTGCCAGGAGCGACTTCTGAGCGCATAGCCAGGAGTAACCCCTGAGCGTCACTGGGTGTGGCCCCAAAAACCAAAAAAAAAAAAAAAAAAACATACTTTTCAGTTGCCTAAACAAAGATAGCAAAGGGCTAAGTGCAACCCTTAGACAGAGAAATAATTAAAATATATCACAAAATGTATCTTTCTAGTGTATGTATATGAGTTACCATCTGTAGGTTGATCTACTCTTGTGAAAATGGTAATGAGAAGTAGTAAAATGTGAAAAAAAGCAGTGTTCAATGGTCCCAAGAGTCACTCTCTGTAATATATATGTATATTTCTATTTAGTGTTCCGATAGTAGATGCTAAGGTCAGCCAGCAGGTCTGTATGTACTAAGTGATGCTTTGAGGGAAGAAGGGACAGGCAGTGGTATTTTCAAATGTCCAAGACATGTACTTCAGCCCTTTGAGCTATTTTGAATGTGAAAGTCTTCATTAAGTGTCTTAATGAATAAGAATCAGATCTTGTGTGTGTGTTTGTGTGTATGGATATATAATAATTTTACTGCTTAGGATTTCCAATTTTGAACTTCATAATGAAGTTATTAGAAATATCTTAAGTTTTCAATGCTCACTAGATGTCTTATTTGATATGTCTTTGTAAAATGTTGTGGTGTTTCACCTTTTCTTTTCCCCTTTTCTCAAACTGAGGATGAGAGCTGCTAGAAGGACTCTGCCCATTGTAGGCATACTTAATTTTTACCCCACTCTATTATGGTACTCTTCCCCAAACAAAACCACAAAACTCGAACTATCTAATCCTGCCTCCTAATCAGAGGGAGAAGCAATGGAGACACCAAGCCCAATCAGATATAAGATCACCAAGTAATAAACCAGAAACAGAGGGAGTCACTCAATCTAGAAGACCCTGGGGAGAGGGTGGAGCATATGGGAGACAGAATGGGAATGGAGGTGGAGGGAGGACAACTTGGTGATGGGAATTCCCCTGATTCAATGTTTATTTGTAAATGGAATATTACTGTGAATATCATGTAAACCACTATGATTAAAATTTTAAAAAGTTGAAAAAAAAGAAATTTTACTATGCAAACTAAAAATATGCTAACTTAATAAATTAAATTAGTTAACATTCTAGATGCATAAAAACCAGCTTCCAGATTGCTACATTATATTTATGAGAACCTTTTTCTAATAGATTCTCTAAGTAGCAAAGTGGCATAGCAATGAGATAATTAAAGGGCATTATAGAGACTACATTACCTCTACTTGCATTCATTGAACTTAACATCATAAATAAAATGTAGTAAAATAAAAAAATTAAAAAAAGAAATATCTTAAGTTTTCATACAGGAATTCTAAATACTGACGAGTATAGAAATTTAGTTAATAAAGAATTTAAACATGGATTATGGAAAACATTACAAATTTGAGGCAGAAATTTTATTGGAGTCATAAATCTTTCCTCTACTAAGGCCAAACACAGTTTTTTTAATATGTTACTTCATGAAGATAATATTTTCCATCCTTGCATTTGAAAGTTAAATATGTAATGGATTTGAAACTTTTTTTGGAGGTTTAAAGCATAGAACATTTTTATTATATGGCCATCATTTATGATTATTTTGGTTACAAGTTATCAAATTGACCAGTACTATATAAGTATATATTGTCATTCTTGTGTTCTTAAATCCTAGAAATAAATCATTTTTATAGAAGCAATACATTATTATTAAAAACATCTTATATTTTTTAAATAAATTTAACTGATCACCTGAAATAGTTACAAAGTTACTTATGATTGAATTTCAGTCATACAGTGTCCAACAGCTATTTCTTGCCTCTATGGCAGACAATTTTCTTTTCTCTCTGTCTCTCTTCTCTTTGTACCTTTATCTCTCTCTGTCTTTCTCTCTCTCGTTTCCCTTGTAGACTCTGTATTATTACTGAAGTGTATCCTGTATGTCACTTTACCCCATTACCTGGACAAGGACCAGAAACTATCCAGGTAGTTTCCAACTATCATTATTATAGTTGTTTTTTCTCTGCCCTCACTGTCCTCCCTATTTTGTGACAAGCTTCCTACCATGAACCAGGACCTACTAGTCCATCATTTTTCAAGTGTATATGAGAGTAGGCAATTTTTTCTTACAGTATAAAATATTTTTCTTTTTTTAATATTAATATTTTTATTTAAACACCTTGATTACAAATATGATTGTAGTTGGGTTTCAGTCATGTAAAGAACAACCCCCCTTCACCGGTGCAACATTCCCACCACCAACATCCCAAATCTCCCTCCTCCCCACCCCATCCCCACCTGTACTCTAGACAGGCTTTCCACTTCCCTCATTCATTCACATTGTTATGATAGTTCTCAGTGTAGTTATTTCTCTAACTGCACTAACCACTTTTTGTGGTGAGCTTCTTGTCCAGAGTTGGGTCTTCCAGCCCTCCTCTCTTTGTCTCTGAAGATTATTGCAAAAATGTCTTATTTTTCTTAAAACCCATAGATAAATAAGACTATTCTGTGTCTATCTCTTTCCCTGTAACTTATTTCACTCAGCATAATAGATTCCATGCACATCTATCTATAGGAATATTTCATGACTTCATCTCTCCTGACTACTACATGATATTCCGTTGAGTATATGTACCACAGTTTCTTTAGTCATTCATCTGTTGAAGGGCATCTTAGTTGTTTCCAGAATCTGGCTATTTTAAATAGCGCAGCAATGAATTTAGGTGTGTATTGTACTTTTCTTTTCCTGGGTATAACCCTGGGTTTGGTATAGCAGGATCCTATAGGAGCTCAATTTCCAGGTTTTGGAGGAATCTCCATCTCGCTTTCCATAAAGGTTGGACTAGACAGCATTCCCACCAGCAGTGAATAAGAGTTCCTTTCTCTCCACATCCTCGCCAGCACTGTTCTCATTCTTTGTGATGTATGCAAATCTCTGTGGTGTGAGATGTTACCTCAGAGTTGTTTTGATTTGGATCTCCCTGATGATTTGTGATGTGGAGCATTTTTTCATGTGCCTTTTGGTCATTTGTATTTCTTCTTTATCAAAGTGTCCATTTCTTCTCCCCATTTTTGATGGGATTAGATTTTTTTTTCCTGTAAAGTTCCATCAGTGCCATGTATATTTTGGATATTAGCCCCTTATCTGATGGGTATTGGGTGAATAGTTTCTCGTACTTAGAGGGTGGCTCTTGTATCCTGGGCACTATTTCCTTTGAGAAGCAGAAACTTCTCAGCTTAATATATTCCCATCTGTTTATCTTTGCTTCCACTTATTTGGAGTGTGCTGTTTCCTCCTTAAAGATGCCTTTAGTCTCAATGTCATGGAGTGTTTTACATATGTGTTGTTCTGTATACCTTATGGTTTCAGGTCTGATATCAAGGTCTTTAATCCATTTGGATTTTACCTTCATATATGGTGTTAGCTGGGGGTCTGAGTTCACTTTTTTGCAAACGGTTAGCCAGTTGTGCCAGCACCACCTGTTGAAGAGGCTTTCCTTGCCCCATTTAGGATTTCTTTCTCCTTTATCAAAATTAAGTGATTGTATAGATTTATTAAAGAACAGCCAATGCAGACTTCCTAAATATTATTTTTCTATCATTGTTAACATTACTGTATCTCATGAATATCCATTATTAGGGAGAGTTACAATAAACGTTATGTTGTTTATCTAATGGGCTCTGTTACTATGCTGAAAATTATATAACAGTTTTGAACAGCAAAGAAAAGAGGGGGGGAATTAAAATTTATTTATTTTTGCTTTTTTTGGGTCACACCCAGCACTACTCAGGGGTTAGTTTTAGTACTGTGCTCAGAAATAGCTCCTGGCAGGCTCAGGGAACCATATGGGATGCCGGGGATCGAACCCTGGTCCACCCCGGGTCAGCCGCATTCAAAGCAAATACCCTAAAGCTGTGCTATAGCTCTGGCCCCAAGAGGAAAATTATCGGCTTAAATAAAGGGAAAAAGTTCACTAACCTCAAGTCTATACTGACCAAGTCTCTATAATTGGAGGTTTTTAACTAAATGAGTGAATAATTTTTGGACAGACGGAAAAATCAAGAGATAAAATTTAAGAGTAGGGCTAATATGAGGCAGTTATTTGCATCTTGTTCTTCCTTCATCAAAAATTCTGTTTAACTTTTAGAAAATGAGACAATCATGACTATTTGTGGGCATTTTTCACTCTCCACAAGAGTGTAAAACAGTGTGCAGAGCTTCAAGGGCAAAATAGCAGAATGCAACTGCTACTTTTGGTTTTTTTTGCAGATATCACCAACACTTAAGTCTAGTAGATGGTTTCCATGGAAACATGTGGTATCTAGGTAGATGCAAGCTATATGGTTTTAACCCTTCCTGGAATGGGAGTTCTTAATTTGGACTTAATTTAATTTAGTTAATTAAATAAGGAACTAATTTCTTCTGCATAAGAAAAAACTTCATTATAAAAAAGGAATTGTATGATGTATATCTTAATCAAATCCACCTTCTACATTATATCATGCAGTATCTATTAGATATGGATGAGGAAGTTAAAGGCCTATAAACTGAGTCTTGGATTTTAGAAAGAATGTTTCTATGTTAAGACAAGAAAGCCAATGGAAAGAGTGCTAAGTATCTTGTTGTTTTGAATGATGCTAGTTACTAGCTGATTTGATCAGTGGTGTTTTAAATTTGCCTGCTTCTCTCTCCATCACCTGTAGATAACCACAGCCTCACAATTAGCTACTCTAAATTCCCCTTCCTGAAAAAGGGATATTAGAAATCTTTGGTTGTTTGGGTGATAAATCTTACCCAAAATAAGAGAAATCATGGAGCCTGTCACATCTGTTATCCATATGCTGATTTTAAATTCTCCCAAATAGTTTATATTGGTAATGAGAAGGGTAGTGGTTAAGGGTGGATTTTAATGATTAGAATGGTTTTGCCCTTCCTTAAATAGTTAATAGCTTCTGATCTCATCAGATTGGTAAATTAAGGGAAAGGTTTTCTCACCTTGATCTGTGAAAATCTCAGTCTAGCCTTCCCCCAGGGTCATATTTGTGTGGTCACTTACTAATCTTAGTACTGCTTTAACTGTGTATTTAAGCAGAAGCAAAGAACACTTAATCCTCTTACTATTATTCAAAACTTCACTTCCTTTGCATTCCACCTAAGACTTTATACTCTTATCCTTGGTCTTCATGATCTGTTTTGGTAGTGACCTTGTCTGATCATCATATGTCATAAACATCAGACCCAGATACTTACTACATGCTTTATTTTCATATATAGCTGCCATTATTTTTTTTGCTGTTATCTAGGGCAGGATAAATTAAAATTTAAATGAGATAGATCTCTAATTAATTTTTCACTTGTCCTATTTCTAGTCACCTCTGTCTGGAGTGGGCATGCAGATAGATACCTTGTTGTCCTGGACTCATCTATTATCTGAATATCAGTGTTGGTGCTTGCAGTGGAGTGTAAATTTTCTTACTAGATGGAATCTCCTGGTATATTACTGATGATTTGTAACAAAGGTTAAAATTTATTTGATCTATCATTCCTTTTTAATTAAAAAAAAGAGCTATTTAACAGCTCCCCTGCAAGTAAAACTACTTTTCTAAGTGGAGAGAAAGAATGAATGAGCCTCTCCAATTGAGACTAACCAACCCCACCAGGAATGTTTCCAGAACTTCTGGGAGATCAGCATTGCCCACTTTGGAAAAATAGCTTTATAAATTAGATTTCTTCAAATTCAAATGCCCTGTCTACAAAACAGATTGAAATATATATATTGTTGTTGGGTGCTTGCTGGAGCACTAGTACAGTTGGGAAGGTGCTTGCCTTGCACATAGCCAACCTATTTGGTTTATTGGGTCAACCAGTAATGCTCCGTGGGTACTACTAGGTGTGGCCCCAAACCCAAAATAAATAAATAAAATATATGTAGTTTTTTTCTTAAAAATTAAAACACTGCTCATGTTATATTTTTTTAAAGTTAGACAGTGACTTGGGATGTGACTCAGCAATAGAGTTCATTCATTCATGTCTGAGGCACTAGGCTTGATTCTTAGTACATCAAAACAAAACAAAATAAATAAGCAACATCGACAAAGATTCTATATGTGATATATGTTGTGTTGAGAAAATCTGGAGTATGTTAGAAGATGAATAAATCTATTCTTTTTATTATTTGGGAGATTTGGGGGGGGCACACCCAGTGATGCTTAGGGGTTCCTCCTGGCTATACACTCAGTAATCGCTCCTGGCTTGGGAGACTGTATGGGATGCCAGAGGATCAAACCGTGGTCTGTCCTAGACTAGCGCCAATAAGGCAGACGCCTTACCGCTCCACACCACATATCTGACCCTGAATACATCTATTCTGTAGAATATTTTTTTCTTCATACTAGTCATTTTGGGCAATAATTAGCTCATTGGTGCTGGCAGGGAGTGAAGAGCATGCTATGAAAAGGGCTAAACACAGGGCTTCACACAATGCTAAACTGTGTTGTTATCACTTGAGCTATATATTGTGTCCCTTATAGATATTTTGAATAAAATGATTGAACAAGACATCTAGGAGTAAAATGTATTAGTGTTTTATGAATCCTGATTTGGCTCTACATTATATCTTTTATTGTGTTATCAGTATCTATGTGTATCACTACTTGATAAAGAGCCACTTTTTCATCCATTTTTAGTTATGCTTTTCTATTCAAATATGTCTCAAATTTCCCATTTCATGGATCTGGGGATACCGATGGAGGAAACTTTACTCTGGTGGTGGGTTTGGTTGAACATGGTATGCCTGACCTCAACTATGATTAACTTTATAAATCATGTCCCTTAATACAAAATTAATTGTAAAAAATATGTTTTACTTGATTGTTGAAGCATCTAAGACTTGTCTCCATATTTTCTGGCCTGAATATTAAGTTTTGTTGCCACAAAGTTCTAAACTTATTCTTTTTAAATTTTCCAATTATGATATTTTTGTTTACAAAGTCCTTTCTCTGGAATGATCATTTTCTCAACTTGTTTCTAAATTAGTTACACTCTAGACTCTAGAGTCTGGTTCATATCCTCTATTTTGCAGATTTTTTTTCTATTTAATGGATCAGGGGCATATCAAATGGTGCTTGGGGATATGGTGCTGATCTCAGGAGTTTAGCAGTATAGGGAGTGATCAAAACAAGAGGCTCACATATATGTAACATCTTCCTAGCATTTGAATCACATAATTGCAAAGGTTTTCTTTTTTTTTCTTTTTTTTTTTTGGTTTTTGGGTCACACCCGGCAGTGCTCAGGGGTTACTCCTGGCTCCAAGCTCAGAAATTGCTCCTGGCAGGCACGGGGGACCATATGGGGCACCGGGATTCGAACCGATGACCTTTTGCATGAAAGGCAAACACCTTACCTCCATGCTATCTCCCGGGCCCCGAGGTTTTCTAATTCTATATTGGGGGGCACACAAGGGATGCTCAGAGATTACTTCTAGCTCTGTGCTCAGAAATTACTGGCAGGTTCAGGGAATCATTGGATGCTGGGGATCAAACCCAGGTCGATGTGCGAGTTAAATGATCTATCTTCTGTGCTATTTTCTGGCCCCTTTATATCTGTTTTTAAATACTTACATGTAAAGTACCTAAAATATAAGCAATTATGAAAAAATAGAAGTTATCATTAATCCAAATTTATCTTCATAAGCTTCTGAAATTTTCTTGTCTCGGAAAACAATTTTCAAATATTATATATTATTTACTTAAAATAAACTTATATGGTCCAAAAATCAAGATGCCGTCACAAGATTAAACAAAATTTAACATATTTTTCCATATCAGACTTTTGCCATAATGCCACAGTAATATATAAAAATGTGTTTAATGAATATAAAATACCATATGAAACTTACTTGAACAAAATATT
>PVKC010020941.1:0-18186 GCA_004027635.1 Crocidura indochinensis
GCTCCATTTTTACTATTTCTAACTAAGCTCTAAACACAGTAACTTTATTACCAGGAATGGTCACCTTCTCCCTGTCTGAGAATCTTATTTGATCACATTTTTCTCAAAATAGCTCTCAAGTCCCTATTTATTTAATCAGTGTCTATTTTTTCCTTACTTGTTATCTTATGAGACCTCTTCTTTGGGAAAGTTGTCCTTGACATTAAAATTAGATTACTCCCATCACAGCACCAGGTATTTTCCCTTCCAACTGAAAATAGATATTTTTGTGTGTGAACGATACAACTTATTCAATGTCTTTTCTATATGATGGTTGACTTTTATGATAATGAAAGTATTTGCTATTTATTGCTATCAATTAACTATTACAGTTCCTACCTATACAAGAACAAGTGGCAACAGAACAAATAGGGGATAATTGAGAAAAGAAAAAATTTGCCCTGAGAACAAATGAAATGTCACAAAGACAGACTTGATAGAAGTCCAAAGTGATAGAGTGATAGTCACTAGTTTCAGTTTAACATATTTTACACTTGGGAACATCTGCATCTCAGCAACGAAGAAAATGAGTGTGTTCTGAGTTTAAAAGTAAGCCTAAGTGTGGGGGGGGGGAATAAAAGTAAGCCTAGTATTTTTAATTATTATCTTTATTTAGGCATCATGATTACAAACATGATTGCAGTTGGGTTTCAGAGCCCCAAAAGTAAGTCTAGTTTTCTTATATCTTTATTTAAACACCTTGATTACACATATGAGTACAGTTGAGTTTCAGTCAAGTAAAGAACACCCCCCCTCTTCAAGAAGTGCAACATTTCCATCACCAATGTTCCCAAATCTCCCTCCTTCACACCCCACCATCACCTATACTCTAGACAGGCTTTCTATTTCCTTCATTCATTCACACTGTTAAGATAGTTCTCAGTATAGTTATTTCTCTAACTGAACTTACCACTCTTTGTACATGTTGTGAGCTGGACTTTTCAGCCCTCTTCTCTTTGTCACTGAGAATATTGTACAAATGTCTTTTATTTTCCTTAAAACCCATAGATGAGCGAGACTATTCTGCATCTATTTATATCCCTCTGACTTATTTCAATCAGCATAATAGATTCCATGTACATCCATGTATAGAAAAATTTCATGACTTCATCTCTTCTGACAGCTGCATAGTATTTCATTGTGTATATGTACCACAGTTTCTTTAGCCACTCATCTGTTGAAGGGCATCTTGGTTGTTTCTAGAGTTTGGCTATTGTAAATAGAGTAGCAATGAATATAGATGTGAGGAATAGTTTTTTATTGTATTTTTGTGTTCCTAGGGTATATTCCTAGTAGTGGTATAGCTGGATTGTATGGGAGCTCAATTTTCCTTTTTTGGAGGAATCTCCATATTGCTTTCCATAAAGGTTGGACTAGACAGCATTTCCACCAGCAGTGAATAAGAGTTCCTTTCCACAGCCCCGCCAGCACTGCTTGTTCTCATTCTTTGTGATGTGTGCCAATCTCAATTGCTGCTTTGATTTGCATCTCCCTGGGTTTTAGTGATGTGGGGCATTTTTTCATGTGCCTTTTGGCCATTTGTATTTCTTCTTTATCAAAGTGTCTGTTTATTTCTTCTCCCCATTTTTTGATGTGATTAGATGTTTTTTTTCTTGTAAAGTTCCACCAGTGCCTTGTATACTTTGGATATTAGCCCCTTATTTGATGGGTATTGGATGAATAGTTTCTCCCTTTCAATGGGTGGCTCTTCTATCCTGGGCACTATTTCTTTGTGGTGCAGAAGCTTCTTAGCTTAATATATTCTCATCTGTTTATCTCTGCTTCCACTTGTTTGGAGAGTGCTGTTTCCTCCTTAAAGATGCCTTGAGTCTCAATGCCATGGAGTGTTTTACCTACATGTTGTTCTATATACCTTATGGTTTCAGGTCTGATATCAAGATCTTTAATCCATTTGGATTTTACCTTGTACATGGTGTTTAACAGGGAGTCTGAGTTTACCTTTTTGCAAATGTCTAACCAATTGTGCCATCATCACCTGTTGAAGAGGCTTTCTTTGCTCCATTTAGGATTTCATGCTCCTTTATCAAAAATTACGTGACTGTATGTCTTGGGAACACTCTGAATACTCAAGCCTATTCCACTGATCTGAGGGTCTGTCTTTTTCCAATACCATGCTGTTTTTGATAACTATTGCTCTGTAATACAGTTTAAAGTTGGGGAAAGTAATATCTGCCATATTTCTTTTCTCAAGGACTGCTTTAGTTATTCAAAGGTGTTTATTGTTCCAAATGAATTTCAGAAGTGTTTGATCCACTTCTTTGAAGAATGTCATGGGTATCTTCCTTCAGAGGAATAGCATTAAATCTGTACAATGCTTTGGGGAGTATTGTCATTTTAATGATGTTAATCCTGCCAGTCTATGAGCAGGATATGTGTTTCCATTTCTGCGTGTCCTCTCTTATTTCTTGGAGCAGTGTTTTATAGTTTTCTTTGTACAGGTCCTTCACACCTTTAGTCAAGTTGACTCCAAGATAGTAAGTCTAGTTTTAACAACAAAATGAAAAACATATTGATTCATCTGCCTAGCTGCAAATGTATAAAAGGGAATAGCCCCTCTATTGGCAACCCACTCTGGGTCTTCACCTACCTGGGTCTACTCTCACCCTGGATCCCTTCCCACCTGGAGCTCCTCTTGAGTTCCTGCTTAGTTTCCTTTTTCCATCTACTTTTGGATTACATTTTGGTTTTGATTTGTTTTGTCTTGTTTTATTTTGTTTTTGTTTTGGGGTCATATCCAGCAGTGCTCAGGTGTCACTTCTTTAGGGCTCTAGTGACCATGTCCACATGGGATGCAGGAAATTGAACCCCAGTCCTACATAAGACAAGAGCCCTACCTTCTGTATTCTTCTTTCAGCCCTTACATCTCCTTTTAAATATAGCTGCTTGGGTCAGGTCAATTCCTTCTCATTTCTGCTTGCAGTCTTAAGTCACCCATAGGTAAAGAATCTGTCCTCTACAACCTTAGAACATAATCAGCATTTGTATCAGAATGTATTATAAGTCATAAATGTATTAGAAAAATTCATTTTTGTTCCTTTGACAATCAAATAAAACTTCTAATTATTTATTAGTCTTTTTTACTTGCTTTTCTCCCTATTCTTTATAATACTAGTTCATACGGGCATTTTTTTCCCTGCTTTTAACACTTACATACTAGTTCAGTGTACCTTTTTACCCACAGTCTGACTGAGAGCAAATTACAAAGTAGAAAAGATTTCCTCTTTCAGTGTCCTTTGTCCAACTCTGTAATTTCCTTTCTCTTTAGGTAGTCTATGCTCTCATCCTGTGAATAAGTAATTGCATTTCTAAAACTGACCTGTGTCTTTTCTAAATTCTGGAATGACTTCATCAAGAGGCTCTCTTACCAATGGAAAGTACATCAACACATCAGAATTGCCCACATCACTGACAGGAATGTAAGAATGATAATTTTGAAGGCAACTTCTCCACAAGACTTATGGAATGATGCAAAGTCCAACTGTTCTATCTAATTCTTTGTTCTTTTCTTTATATACTTTATGTAGTAAGTACCTACCACATGAATAGTGTATGCAAGAATTGGTAACAAATAGATATCTAAAATTTGGTCATCATCTTTAAGTTCAATCTAACAAAAATGTGGATACTTTAATGAATAAACAACAACATTAGTTATTAACGTGCTCGAATATGTATTGTAAATATGAAGCTATTTAGAAATAAGGATGAACATAAATGTCTTACTTTTCCCATAGCATAGAATATAAAATTAAAGATATCTGCAAGTTACTGCTGTTAAAATATATAGCTATTACCTCATAAAAGCAGGAAATGATTGTCTTATATAAATCTTTTAGCAATTCAGCTATTAAGGGCAATTTCTATCATCAAGGATATTTTGCTATTATAAAGGGCCAGAAGACAGATTTTTTTTCCAGAAGAAAGCACAGTAATACAAAGTAAAAATATGATGAAGAAAGACAAAAGGACCTATAAAATATCAAGAAAGAAATGTCAAGAGGATAAAGGTTAGAGTAAAAAGAATACTTAAACTTTTAATAAGGTCAAATGGGAACCAATTAAAAACAGTAATACTTTCTCAATTCAGTTCCAGAGCTAATAGGCTGATGGGACATGTCAGGTCATTTGGTTCAATTCCATGCCTTGAGGCTGTTTTTCATTTAAACTATCCTGAATGGTTTGTGATTTTTCCATGTTGTGTCCACAGGTTTCTAGGAAATAGCTTTATTTACACCAGTTAAACCAACTTGTACTTGTGTGTGACTGTGTGTGTGAGAGTGTGTTTGCAAACTTTACTCACGAACTCAACAAAATTTCCTAGGAGGAAGTTCCCAAAGACTTTTATTGTTGCTGTTGTTTTGTTTTGTTTTTGAGAACCAACAGTTCTCAAATGTGTACTCTTAGCCCTGCATTCAGAAATTATTCCTGGCAGAACTCAAGAGACCAGGTGGGATGCCAAGGATTAATCCTGAGTTCACCACATGTGGCAAGGCATGCAGGACACATGCAAGTGCCCTGTCTACTCTACTATTATTTCAGTCCCAAGACCTTTAAATAATATTCGAATATTACCATGGGATTTTTCTGACTTACATTAGGAAATGTGCTTCTCAGTGGTAAGGCATTTGTGTTGCATGCAGGTGACCCAGAACAGACCCAGGTTTGATCCCTAGCACCCAATATGGTCCCTGGAGCCTGCCATGAGTGATTTCTTTGCTCAGAGCCAGGAGTAACTAACCCCTGAGTGCCACAGGGTATGGTTCCAAAACAAAAACAAAATTAAAAGAAAATATGCTTCTTTTATTTTCTCTTCTTTTCTTTCTTTTAAATTGTATATTTGGGACACACTGGAGGTACTCAGGGCTTACACTGACTCTGCTCTCAGGTATCATACCTGGAGAGGGTTGGGAGACAATATGGGGTATCAGAAATAAAACCTTGGTGGGTTACATGCAAGGCAAGAAACCCTACTTGCTGTACTGTCACTCCCAAACAGATTTTCTGTAAAATATTTCTTCTCTTTTATCCAAGTCACAATTTTGAAAGGGAAATGTAGGGTTTGTTTCCCTTCATATTCTTCCTCTTTTCTCTCCCTTCTTTCCTGGTTTGTCTTCAGAATATCATACTAATTTAAAGTCAGACACTAGTCTTGCTACAACTTAAATACAGGTTTCCTCACTGGTAGAGTGTAGGACTTTGAGTGAATACTCCTTAAAACCTCAGTTTTCTTATTAGCAAAATGGTAAACTTTTTTATCAGTTAACAAATGACAAATTCTCAATATTAGCCATTATGATCAGAATTATTATCACTGTGATCTCTAGATGACTATTAGTAACTGTCAAAAGCTAAAATAAATGATGAAATAAGAGGTTCTCTACTTGTTGAAATTAGAGCAAATAATTATTAACTAATTTAATTCTGAATAAATAGAAAATTTTGAGATTTTTAGTCCTTAGCTTTTCAAAAGTGACTAATTTGAATTTTATCAATAATGTGCTCAAAGTAGAGACATCTATTTAACAAATAAAGTAAAAATTTAATTTTATGGTTACTCAACACGTATTGAATATTTACCATTGATAAGGAACTCTTTTAGGAAGGAGTAAGAAACATGGAAATAAACCAAGTAAAGCAATTATCTACTTTTTTTTTTGGTTTTTGGGTCACACCCAGCAGTGCTCAGGGGTTACTCCTGGCTCCATGCTCAGAAATTGCTCCTGGCAGGCACGGGGGACCATATGGGGCACCGGGATTCGAACCAATGACCTTTTGCATGAAAGGCAAACACCTTACCTCCATGCTATCTCCCGGGCCCCAATTATCTACTTTCTTAAAATCCACATCCCAAAAGAAAGTGGGGACTATAGTCATTCTTCTCCAAAAATATATTCATTATGCATAAGGTAGCAGAGCGTTAAGACAAAATTACTAAGAGAAAATAATAAGTCATTATTTAAATGAAGAACTCAGAAAAGATCTTTACCTAAATTATATTTCTAATTTCTATCAAATTAATGCCACATAATAATTTTCACATAATGTATAACATAAGATAGTAATTCAAACATTTGGATAGAACCCATATCGTTAATTGCATAAAGTCTTATCCAACATCTCTATGTACAAATAATTAGTGATTTCAGATTATGGATGAATTACAATTCATAATATACCTCTGTAGACTTCCAGGTTGTAATGAAATGTACTCCAACTGCAATGAGTTAGTTACATAACACAAGATGCCTCTTGTTTTCTAGGAAAACAGGGAAGGTAAACAAGGGACACTGGTTTATCATAGTATGAGTTATGGTTAGCTGCTGTTAGGCATAAAGTATATTTAGTACAGTTAGGAAGTAGTTTATTTCAGCCTCATTTATCAGTCAAGAAGTATCTCTCTTTGGAGTCTGTTCAGTATGCTGATGGATAGTGGTATTCTTCTGTAATTAATATAACTAGTCATTTGGGTTTCTTATATTCAGTGGGGAGGGCAGACAAAGATATATTTAACACCCAGGTAACCCACTTTTCTATGCTTTATTGAAAATGGATTACTACAAATAAGACTTGAAGGTTTGATGCAGGATAGTCATAGCCATGATAAAATCAAAGGTGCCCAAAGCAGGAAAAGATGAGGAAAGTCTACCATGAATAATGGAGGAGAAATAATACTTAGGTTAATAATACTTGTGTCCTTTAAATTAACTATACCAGTAAAGATTTTGTTTATCCTCTAATTTACCCTACAAAAATGATTCCCGATATTAAGAAGGAATGTATGAAAATGGTCCAAGCTGTTCACAGATACCTTGCCAAGACATCCCTAGGGGATTTAAGGTTATGTTCTACCCCCTGCTATAGCTTCTTCTAGATTCTGTTCTTAACTGATAGACCCCATTGTGAAGTATCTTGCCTGAAAAGAGCTTTCTTGCTCAAGAACCTTCTGAGTGCCATGAAAAGATTGCCATTTACCTCAAAAAACAATTCTCATGGGTCACCCCAGTTTTAGACTTTATATTGCCTCAGTATAGCCCTTAGTAAATGACATTACTACTTCCTTTTCCCTATGCATTACCACTTCTCCTTTCTTCATTTTGCTACCTGTATGTTGCTTACAAGGGAATTCCCTAATATACTGTCTTCCTATTTATCTCCATATAATGCCAGGAATGCTACCTATGAAACCAGAGATGGTGTTGTATTAAACTTATTTATTTAAGCTTATGTATTTAAGCTTGGATCAAATATAAAGAGCTCTGACTCTAGTTATTTGTTTGTTTCTACTAATTCAAATAAGTCAAATTTTGCATATACTTTATCTTCACTTTAACTGAGAAAGGAAAGAAAAGCTATGTTCTTTTGTATTGGAATAAAACCAAGAATTTCATATTTCAAGGTATTTCATATCCTAAATAATCCTTAGTTTTATTTGTGAACTTGAGAAGGATGTTATTCCAAGGCTCTTGTTCCATATTTTAAAAAATATTATTCATCTTTAAAATGAGAAGTTTTAGGGTATCATGATACAGTGACTGGGCACTTGTCTTTCATACAGCTGACTTGAGTTTGATTCCTGGCAACCCATATGGTCTCTGAGCAAAACCAGGAGTAATTCCGAGGGTAAGTGTAACCCCTGAACACAGTGTAACCACGGAGCACAGTTATGTATGGGCTAAAACTAAAGATAAATAAATAAATAAATAAAAATAAAGACTGTTGGTGTCCTAAATGTCCTTTCCAACTCTGATACTTATTGAATCTAAAAATATAAATAAATCTCCAGTCATTACTTCTATAACAAGTCATGAAAGGTGGCATTTTCAATTTTATAAATAACTTTGCTGCCTAGAAGTAGTCTTAAAGTCTTTATGAAGTTTCTAAAGTGCTTGCCAGAAAGGGTATTTTATGTTCCATTACTTTATGCTTTCTCATTCTTTTGTTCCTTCCATATTGAATGTTAAAAATAATCTGTTTATACATGTACCTTTTTCTTCATTCCCAGAAAACTTTGTGCAAACAATTGGATGGAATGAGTATTCAGTGTTGTTGTGCAGCTATTATAAAACTTTTTCTTGTGTTCTTTCTTATCTTTTTTTACAACCTCTGCTGTATCATATGGGCTTTCTATTTTGGCCTTCTATTTTTATCAGAGGTTTACACTAAAGAATTTCAGGAAAATTTCAAGCCTGGAAAGAAAGAGCTCTCTTTTCCTAATGCCCTATTTTCACTCCTTTTTGCCCCATCATCTTCAACAGCCCTTTCCAGCCACTATTATCAAGGCTGCCTAATACTATTCCTTTTCCTTTTATATTCCTGGACTCATCGAACTGACCACACAAAGGAGAGAGATCTCAACACATTGCCATGGGAACAATTAGAAATGGGCTTAGTGGCTGACTTTTGCCATTGTGGACATCTGAAGAGAAGCCCAAAATAGAAATGAGCCGAGTCTGCTCAGGGCTCAGTGCTGCCAGAGGAGTTTCCTCAGTTAGCTTACCACGGTTATATTTTCTGAGTCATCTTTCACAGCTCAAAGGCTCAAATTCATAACTCATGTAGTGTGCTTTCCATCAAGATGTAGTTAATGTTACAAAGTGGTTACTCTCTAAAGGATGATTTTTACTCATGGAGACTGACAGTCCACAGAATTCATACTAAGAGGGGGGTATTGTTCACCTGTCTCCAAGGTACAGTGAAATCTTCTAAATCATTCAGTAAAGCTTTATCTTTTCTTTTCATTTCTCACTTCTCCAAGCCAATCATGTATGTTTTTTTAATAAATGAACTGCGTTAAAAAATAAAATTTATATTGGCTTGGTTCACAGACTCCAAGTTATGTGAAATAGAGATTTCATGGTAGAGTGAGAAAAAGTGAGAAACAGTGGGGTTCCTAGGCTAATATCTCCCAGATGTTTCTTGTTGCTTATTACTGTGGAGAAGTTTGTTTATTCCTTATTGTTCAATAAATGTCAAGGGTAGGGTTTTTTCCCCTTTCAAATTCTACCATTCAATTTCATTGAGTCAGTAAAAGGATAGAACCCAACTCCTTTAAACTAGAAGATGAAAATGTTGAGTCTTCTTGCTTTCTTACCCTGTTCTTAATACCTGGTTCTTACTCAGTTTTATTACAAAAAAAAAAAAAAACTTTAGCCTCTCTTCATATTAAAAGGTCAGAAGACTAATACAAACTTTTTTCTTTCCTTTCTTTTTTAGAAAACTTTGTGCTGGCAAAGGTTGTAATGATGTTACCAAAATTTGACGTTAAACAGAGGCTTTTGGTTAATAAGTAGAATTTAAAGAGTTTTTTGACACTTATCAAATAGCAACCTATTCTAGCCATTCTGTTATTTTTTTCAGAGTTCAGAACAATAGGATAAAGTTGAAAAGTAACAATGACTTAGAATGTGTGATAGCAGAAATAAGAATATAGTTAGGAAGTCTCTTGAAAAGGAAATGGTTGCTTGCTTATTGGCTTCAAAGTGTCCTTTTCTTCTTCAAATACTTCCCTTCTACACTGTTAATTTCATTAAGTAAGGGAGTAAAGGTTGTTGTGTCAACTTGAAGGCTCAAAACAGCTCAGAATGAATGGAGACAGTAGTATAAAGAATTTGATCAGTATAAAAAACAGTATAAAATGCCTTACACATGGCAGTTGCTGGGTTAATCGCCATCAACCCAAGGTTTAAAATATATTGACTGCAATGTTGATTTAAATGACAGGAGAGGTGTTGCATTACAACCAAGTCTTTTAAATCCATGTCCAACTTCTACCAGATATTTTAGTCATAGAATGTAATATTAGGTGCTAGAAAAGTCTACATTTGTTACTTATTGAAGAAAATGGTCATACTGAAAATTTATATCTACAAGAATAAAGATGATAGATGGACCAGCATGTTCCATAATTCTACCAGAATAGCATGTTCTAAGCTCTCTGTGGAGAATGTTAGGAATTCCTTCAGCTACTAAGAAGAGCAGGCATGTTCATAGGTACAGCATATGATACTAATGTCCCTTTTACTGCACTGCCATTCCTAACATGGTGATACACTGTTAATTTTACCACATGGAAACAATAAATACTATAATAGTATTACAGCTTGACAAATTGAAAGCTAGATCATTTCTGAGAACCATGTTACCATGGATATCAACACAGGATGGACTTCTGATATTATTTAGGTTATATGCCTATACCACATAATGATGTAGCCCTTTCTAAAGCATATAAAGATTTTCTTTATCTTTTTTTCATTCAAGACACCTTATTTATAAGACTGTTCATGACATGGTTTCATGCATACAATGTTCCAACACTATATCCCCCACCAAAGTGCCTGCTTCCCTCTGCTATTACCCCAAGGTCCTTTTCATTCAACCTTATCCCTGGATTTTAATAAACTCAGTTCTGTAGTTTTCAGGCTCCAAATAACTTTGGACATTGTTTCACCCTTTCTATATTTCTTCATATCCTACATATCAGTAAGTTCATTATGGATGTATCCCTTTATTTTGGCTGTCTTTACTCTGTATGGTAACCTTTTATTTTATCCACATGTGACAAATTTCATGACTATGTCTTTTCTTATGACCATGCAGTATTTCATTGTATAATACCACAATTTCTTTATTCAATCATATATCCTTAAACACTGGGTATTTCCATATTTTGACTATTGTAAACAGTGCTGCAATGAGTATTGATCACAAATGCCTTTCAAAATAACATTTTGGGGCACTTGGGTTAAATGCCAATTACTGAAATTCCTGGGTCATATACAAGATATTAAAAGGGAGAGATTACAACAGAACCCCAAGAAATTCAATACACGATGAGGACTTATTATAAACAAATCTACTCAGGTTAGATAACCCAGAAGAAAGCAACATATTTTTTGGAAAAATACTGTCTTCAAGACTGGATAAGGAGGATGTAGAAAGCTTAAACAGTCCAGTTTAAGGAAATCGAATCAGTAATTAAGAAACTACCCAAGAAAAAAAGTCCATGTCCAGATGGTTTTACAGGTGAATTCTATCAAACATTTTCAGAAGAATTACTATCATTGATTCTCAGGCTCTTCAATACATTGAAAAGACTGGAATCCTTACTAACTCCTTTTATGAGGCTAATATCACACTCATTCCCAAAGATGACAAAGACATCGCCAAGAAAAAAAAAAAACTATAGACCAATCTCACTAATGAACATAGATGCAAAAATCCTCAACAAAATCTTAGCAAACCGAATCCAACAATACATCAAAAAAGAATATACACCATGACCAAGTGGATTTCATCCCAGGGATGCAAGAATGGTTCAATGCACATGAATCAGTCAACATCATACACCACATCAACAAAAAGAAATACAAATATCACATGATTATATCAATCGATAAAGAGAAGGCATTCAACAAAATCCAACACCCATTCATGATGAAAACACTTAGCAAAATAGGGCTGGAAGGAATCTTCCTCAAGATAGTTACAGCTATCTATTAAAAAGCCCACAACCAACATTATTCTTTTGTTTTGTTTTGTTTTTTGTTTTTGGGCCACACCCGGCGGTGCTCAGGGGTTACTCCTGGCTGTCTGCTCAGAAATAGCTCCTGACAGGCACGGGGGACCATATGGAACACCGGGATTCGAACCAACAAACTTTGTTCCTGGAACGGCTGCTTGCAAGGCAAATGCCGCTGTGCTATCTCTTCGGGCTCCCAACATTATTCTTAATGCCAAAAAGTTGAAAGCATTTCCGCTAGGGTCAGGAACCAGGTAAGGCTGTGCACTGTTGCTTCTCTTATTCAATATAGTTTTAGAAGTCCTAGAAATAGTAATTAGACAAGAGAATGCAATCCAAATAGGGAAAGAAGAACTCAAACTACTTATTTGGCAGATGCTGTGAGGATACACATTAAAAATCTAAATTCAAAGGAATCCAAATAGGGAAAGAATCTATAAATCCTAAAGAGTCCACAGTAAAACTCCTAGAAACAATTAATCAATACAGCAAAGTGGCTGGCTACAAAATCAATACACAAAAGACAGGAGCATTCCTTTATAAAAATAGCAAAGTAAAGGAGAAAGAGATCAAGAATTCAATTCCATTTAAAATAGTATCCAAAAATATCAAATACTTAGGAATAAACATTACAAGAGAAGTGAAGGACCTATACCATGAAAACTTCAAAACACTCCAGAAATAAATTGAAGAGAACCTAAGGAAATGGGAAGAACATCCCAGGCTCATGCCTAGGTAGAATCAACATAGTTCAAATGGGTATCTTACCTAAAACTCTATATAGATTCAATGCAATATCTATCCAAATTCAGACATCATATTTTAAAGACTTAGAACAATAAATTCTAAAAATTCATATGGAACCACAAAAGACCCAAATTAGACAAATACATACTGAAAAATAAGAAGCTATGTGGCATCTCTTTATATAATCTGAAGCTTTATTATAAAGACATAGTGATCAAAACACTATGGTACTGGAACAAAGACAGTATCAACCAGTGGTTTAGAATAGAATATCCAGGGATATATCCCCAAATATATGGTCAACTAATATTTGACAGAAGATCCAAGAACTTAAAATGGAACAAAGAAAATCTCTTCAACAAATAGTGTTGGAACAACTGGATAACCACCTGTAAGAAATTAAAGATTGATCCATACCTCAAACCTTACACAAAAGTCAACTCAAAATGGATTAAAGACCTGGAAATCAGACCCAAATCTATAAAGTTCATTGAGGAAAATTAGGCAGAACACTTCAAGACCTATATATCAAAAAAGTCTTTGAGAATAGAATGCCAATGGCAAGAATTTTAGCAACAAACCTAAATAAATTGGACTACATCAAATTAAAAATTTCTGCATAGTGAAAGAAACCTTGGTTAAAGCTGAAAGACAGTTAACAGAATTGGAAAATATTTTTGCACTCAACACATCAGATAAAAGGTTGATATCTAGGATATACAAAGCACTCATAAAAGTGAGCTCCAATAAATCTAAGAAAGCTGTCAAAAAATGGGGAGAAGAAATAAATAGACACTTCTCTGAAGAAAACCAAAAGATCGCCAATAAACACATGAAAACATGCTCACCATCACTCATCATTAGGGAAATCCAAATCAAAACAGCAATAAGGTACCACCTTACACCAGTGAGGATGGCTCACATCAAAATTAAGGGAACATTCTCTGTTGGTAGGGATGTGGTAAGAAAGGAACTCTCATCCACTGCTGGTGGGAATGCTGCCGGGTCCAACCTCTATGGAAAACAGTATGGAGAGTGCTCAGTAAACTCGGAATTGAGCTTCCATGTGATCCAGCAATCGCACTCTTGGATATCTATCCCCAAGATGGAAGGACATTCATTCCAAAGTTATGTGTGCACTCCACTATTTATCACAGCACCCAGCACAATAGCCAAGAATGGAATCAACCTCGATGCCCACCAACAGATGAGTGGATCATGAAGATGTGGTATCTATATACAATGGAATACTACATAGCAGTTAGAAACGATACAATCATGGATTTCGCAGCAAATGGATGGATCTAGAAAATATTATGCTAAATGAAGTAAGCCAGAGAAGAAGGATAAATACAGAATGATAGCACTTATCTGAGGGATCTAGAACATATACCATGTATACATATAATACTCTATGAACAAATAGTCTAGTAGGGTAGAAACTCCAAGCACCATAGTCATCATCATTTAGCAAAAAGAAGTGTTCAGATCAAATGGATGAGTGGTAGGCAACACAAAGCCCCGACTATCCATTACACCATAAAGAGACCAGCAACAATGGAAACAGTGATTTAGAGTGAACAGGTATGCAATTATCCTCTAAATACAAAGATCTATAATAATATCTTAAGTTATTTATCCATAGAACCAGGTGAAGAATATGATAGAAAGACAGAGACTAGCTTCAGTGATTACAAAAAATATGTTTTAATGGCCTAATTTTACCAAGTATAATATAACTCTTCAGCTTCTTTGTTCACAGTGGTTCTTGGAAACAGAGGGTGGATACCCTAATTTTACACGTTGGTGCTCAGTCATACTAGATACCATATAGAGTGTCCATTGTGATAATGTTTTGATAAAAAATATTTACCCATTTCCTTTTGTTTATGTCTTCTATTAGAATCTAAAGCATATGAAACAGTCAACGGTGCACCACAGACTTATGTTATAGGACCGAATAATCAAATACATTTCTGCAAATTACCATTTCCTTTTTCTCTCTTTTCTCTACTTCTTTTCTTCTCCCCTTCTTGTTCTTTATCAACTCAATATAGGTTAAATAAAACCCACAATCTCAGTTTCTCTCTAGAAAAAGAAGCATGATTCCTAAGATGTTGTGGACAATTCTACATAGGGTAGCCACCTCTTATAGTCCTCAATACCACATTGCTTAGTACTCTTGACACAAAAATTAAGTGTATCCTAAAATTCTGTAGCCACTATATAAGCCTGAAACCTTCATTTAGCAAGGCCCACCCTCATCAGTGATGAAGTGCCTAGAATTTGGAAAACCTTTCAACTCCAATGCACAGGCCAAATTATTTTTAACGTATTTCTACTGTATATACTTATTTTTCTTTTCTCTCATCTTTTGTTCTCCCTTTCTCTCCCTCCTAAACTATATCTAAGTTAATTATTTACCTTTAACAATTAAATTATTTCTTAAGAGCTCAGACCCATCCTATGAGAGTCAAGCCTCTAACAATAATTTAAGAACAAATGTCTGTATTTATGTGGAGCTGAGTTTATAAAAAGTGGACTCCCCTCTGAGTGCCAAATCTAAATTGTAAACAATTCATGACTTAAGTGTGTACATCTCTTCCTATATACTATCCCTCCTCCACCCCATCAGAAATCCTTCTATCCTTTCACCCACTAATCATGATCCGATATCCCTCATTATTTAACTCTCCTTACAATCAATTCTTAACTCTTTAGGTACTGAGACCAACCTCCTGCTCCAATCAGACATCACCCAGCTCACAAAGCTTAAGGACACCCTCTCAGCCCCACATCTCGAGCCCCAGCAAGAAACTACAACCAACATTCCTGCTGACTCACGCTGTGTGGCTGTTTTTCTCACACACATCCAAATGTGTACTGTTGCATGATACTCAATGCAGCCCCAGAAGGACCCCAAGCACAAGGACTCTACCTGATCCCATTATGCTGCAAATTATTTACCAAACTCAACAAGACCAGGGTGTGTGATGAAAATGTGCTCTGGGATTTCACCTCCCACAAGAATATCTCAAAAGCCAATGGGGAAGCCTATATTTCCTCTATATGTTTAATACCTCTATAATAATACATCTGAGTCTGTTAATTCTCAAATGTAATGTAGCCTTTTACATCATATATTTTTCTTCAATTACTTTTTAAATTTATTTTTATATGTTTCTTCTATCATGTATATAATATATAAAGTACTCTAGTTCTAGCACTAACTTGCACCAGTTTTGATATGACATCCTAACAATGAGGAAATGGCAACAACTTGATCTAAGAGCAGGTTGTCCTATCTAATTACCTAATGGTAAGATGAAATCAGAAGACATGGAATCTTTTGTTCTGTACAAAACCAAGATTGCTAACTACAGAAGATTGATTTTGACAACCATGACAGTGCAGAACTTATCCCGGGATCAAAAAGGAAAAACCTAACCTAGGCTTCAGACTAGAATTTGTATAATAACCAATATCTCTATATCCAGAGGTCTGACTCAGTCTTCTGGAAACATAATGAAAGACTACCCTAGGCTTCATCCTAGGATTGGTGCAAAACCAAGATCACCAGTTACAGAAGACTGATTACAACAACAGTGATGGAACAAAACTGCTAGAATTATAAAGAAAGGCACTATCCTAGGCTTCATCCTATGACTTGTGCAAATACTGAGTTAGATCTCTAGTTAGAGGCCTGATTCTATCATTTGCAACTGAGCAGAAAGTTTCCTGGCACCATAAAAAGTCCTTGGGGTGTGAAAAGGAGTGTGTTTGGAGTCTGTAGTTATTCCCATGAAAGTATGTTTCAAGGGTAGAGAAACCCTGTATCTTTTAGGCCAAGGGAATTCCCTTTCTAATTTTCCCAATATTTACTGTACCTATGCAAAAACAAAAACAAAAATGAAAAAAAATTGCCAACCCTCCTTCCTTTTTCTTTTTTTTTCTTTTTCTTTCATTCTCATGATTACTGTTTGGTTGTTGTAGTTGTTGCTGTGGTGCTTTTTTTTGTGGTTGCTGGTTTTGGTCATTTGTTTGATTTTTTATCTTTTGTTTTGTTTATTTTGTTTTTGTTGTAAGTTTTTATTTTGTATTTTGGGGGATTTTTTGTTATGTTTTTCTTTTTTCCCTTTCTTCTTTTTACATTGATATTTATAACCTCTAGAAATACCCCCCCAGTGTTTTGTTTGTTGTTGTTTTTTCTTTTTCTTCTTTTTCTTTCAAACAGAACCACATAAATTGAATTATCTTGTTCTATCTCATAAATTGATTGGGCAAATGGTTTGTATCAGAACCAAATACTCATATGACCATTAAGTAGAAATAAAAAAGGATCAGAATTAAATGCCAAATCCAAAGTCAATTACAACACAATCAATAGCCAATCTTCAACAAGCTATACAAAGAGGGGTTCAGTTATCCAGCAGTCCTGGGGCAAAAGGATACTGGGAACTGGGATGGAGGGAGGACAACTGGTGGTGAGAATATGCCTGATTCAATGTCACTATGTACCTCAAATATTATTGTGAAAAATTTGTAATTCACATCAATCACAGTAAAAATTATTTAAAAACAAGCAAACAAAAAGCTACAGTCATTAAAACTGCATGGTACTGGAATAAAGACAGACCCTCAGATCAGTGGAAGTCTATTCCAATTGAATAGAATTGAATATTCAGAGAATGCACCCCAAATATACAATCAATTAATTTTTAATAAAGGAGCAAGAAATGTAAAATAGAGCAAAGAAAGTCTCTTCAACAAGTGGGATAAGCAAAAACTGACCAGCCACTTGCAAAAGAAGAAACTCAGTTCTCCATCTAACACCATGCACAAAGGTCAAGTCCAAGTCTATTAAAGGTTTGATATCAGATATCTAGATATCAGACCCGAAACCATAAAGTATATAGAACAACTTACAGATAAAACACTCTATGACATTGAGACTAAAAGGCATCTTCAAGGAGAAAACAGCACTCTCCAAACAAGTAGAAGCAGAGATAAACTGATGGAACTATATTAAGCTGAGAAACTTCTGCACCTCAAAGGAAATAGTGCTAGGATACAAGAGCCACCCACAAAATGGGAGAAACTATTCACCCAATACCCATCAGACAAGGGGCTAATATCTAAGATATACAAGGTGCTGACAGAACTTAACAAGAAAAAAAAATCTAGCTCCATAAATAAAAAAAATGGGGAGAAAAAATGAACAGACACTTCCTCAAAAAAGAAATACATATGGACAAATACACATGAAAAAAATGCTCCACATCACTAACCATTAGAGAGATGTAAATCAAATCAAATATAAGGTAGCATAACAAAGATAAAGGGTGCTGGACATTGACTGAAACTCAACCATGAATAACTTTGTAGCTGTGGAGCAAAATCCAAACTGAATTTTGAACAACCGTGTAAACCAATGTTTTTAAATAAAGTAATATTTAAACATCTAAAAATAAAAACCTATCTTAGTACCTCAGGCACTGCACCAAGCCAGTGAGCAATCCCCAGAGCCCTTTCTTCCTACAATAGAGCTGAGGTTATCTCAGTGCATGTGGGTGGCACCAGGGTTTGATCTGTCTTTGTACTTGTCAGGTAAGTGTTTTAGGTCACTGAGCTATCTACTAGACCCCAGAATATTTTAAAAAGTGCAGAAGAACATTCAGAAAATTCATTAGAAAATATGGTCACTATAAAGGAATAAAATTACAGAAATGTTAAAAGGAAACAATATTGTAATAATAATAATTTTCAGACACAAAAGAGAAAAGAGCTGGAAGTTCCAGCTCACCTCATGAAGCTCACCACAAAGAGTGATGAGTTTAGTTAGAGAAATAACTACAGTT
>PVKC010020942.1:0-18393 GCA_004027635.1 Crocidura indochinensis
TGTGTGTGTGTGTGTGTCTGGTAAATTATGGGCATCTGGCTGCAAGTACTTACAGAGTGAAGGAGGGAGGGAGGGAGCAATAGAGGAATGGAGAGAGGCAGAATGAAGGAGATAAGGAAGGAAATGGGAGGGCAGGGCAGGAGGGCAGGAGAGGGAAGGGAGAAGGGCAGGAGGGGCAGGACAGAGCCCATCAGAAAGAGTCAAGTTCTAGGCTCTCACCAGGCATCTTCCCAGAGTCAGGAGCTGCCTCTCATTCCTTCCCTGAATGAGCCTCAGTTTCTCTGTCTACAAGGACTGCTATGACAGTGGGCAGTGTTACTCTTCTTGCCCTGGATTGATCTTACTAGATGCTGAGACACTGCCCCCCCCCCAGTCCCAGAACTATGTCCTCACAGGTCCTCACAGATGCTGAGACCTAGAACACCTCTGTGGGTAAACCTGGTCCACAGCTGGTACCAGCTGGGATGCAGACTCGGGCCTGGGTGATGCTGAACACTCACTGCCTGGAGAGGGAACTGGGTGAGCCGACTGAGAAAGCAGAAGAGGGGCAAGGGGTGCAAAAGTTGGCATAAAAGGCAAGAGAACGTGCTTTATCCGCAGCCACGGGGTCTCCCTGCACCACAGGGGCAGCCCAGGGTGCCCTCAGATGTGGCCCCAAACCCAATAATAACAACCACTATATATCATCATCATCATCATCCAGAGGGGCAGAGCTGGAGGAGAAGGGCAAGCTCAGAATGTTCTGGAAGACCCATCCCTTCTCTGTGGGCTGACTTCCTGTCACTTCATAGTGCAGTGTCCCCATGGAACCTCTGTTGTAGGGCTGGAGCTGGGAGAAGGGACAGGCTGGAGCCCTGGGCAGGAGGGGTCCCTGGGAAAGGAACAGTGACAAGGTGACATGACCAGGCCTGGCATCTCAGTAGCTGCATCTATGGGCTGGATGGGTAGGATGGCCCTGAGGGCAACAGCCAGATGGGCATGCCCCAGGCCCTGCATTGGGCACAGCTGAGGAAGGGTCCTCCTTGTGCACAGGCCCAACTCCATGGACTCCATCTTGCTTCTCCCAGTTCAGAGCCTGGCCCTGCCCAGAGCCCCTCCAGAAGCCCAAATCTCTTGCCCAGGCTAGACCAGGCATTTGTTTTCTGGATTGTGCTGTGCTGGCACCCGTGTTGGCCTGAAAGTATTTATTCAGCACAATGGCATTCGTCCCTTTTTGTCCCTCTTAAATTTAGAAGCTAGTGCTGGACATTTTACTGTTATGGGATTCTTGACATAATGCTAATGAGTTCCAGGCATCGAACATCCAGGGGGGGTGCCTTTGTTCGATCCCTCCACACCTGCCACCTGGAGCTCCTGCCTGGCCTCGCACAAGCCTCTTTCTCCCTCTGGTCCTCACAGTTGCAATTTCTCCATTTACTTGATGGCTCTTTCATGGGGAGACCATAATATGTTTCTCTCTTGCCCATAGTTTGGAAGAAGCCCATGACATGGACAACCCCCCAAAGGCCCCTTTCTGAGCCCTGAGCACTCTAATGAACCTGGGTGCCTCTCCCGCATCACACCACCAGAGTCTCTGCATATGCCACTTGGCATGGTCCTGGCTCCATCTGGAAGTAGGCACAAATCCCGGCTCTGTTCTGAGAAGGATGAGGTCCAACTTCAAGCGCCAGTAGGGGATGCTGAGACTGTATTGGTGCCCAGGTTGGAGGGCAGGCCCCTGAGCCTGTGAACATTTATTTTGTTTTTTGTTTGTTTGCTTGCTTTGCTCCTCACCCAGCGATGCCCAGGAGTTACTCCTGTCTCGGTGCTTAGAAACTTTCTGGCAGGCTCAGAGGGCCATATGTGGTTTTGTGGGTCAATCCTGAGTTAGTTGCATGCAAGGCAAATACCCTACCTACTAAGCTATGGTTCTGCCCTGCCCTGTCCACATTTTGGGGGGTCACACCCAGCAGAGCTCAGGGGTTACTTCTGGCTCTATGCTCAGAAATCACCCCTGGTAGGCTCAGGGGACCAGGTGAGATACCAGGATTCAAACCACCAACCTTCTGCATGCAAGGCAAACGCCTTACCTCCATGATATCTCCCCCCCCACACACATTTAAGGTGCTCTGCTCCCCACTTTCTTGCTTCCTTTCCGGGGGTGGGCACTCAGTTTCTCCTCCACGGGCCCACCACTGTTTGGCTGGGCTCCCTGTGTCTTGCTCTACTCCTGTACTCAGCAGCATCGACAGCATCAGTGCCCTGTGCTGGGCCTGGCATAGCACTCAGAAGAGTTGTGGCAGGGAAACTGCAACTACTGGTCAGAAGGGTTGCTTTCACCGTGCTCAGGACCCTGGTCCTCCTAGCTCTGCTTCCTGCTGAATTTCCTCCCCTTACTATTCTCATTGGTGCCTGGGAATACTAGGCAGAGGGCCTTACCCTGGCTCCCTGACAATGGGGACCCTGGTCCCCAAGGTGGCAGCCAGCCAGAGATGGAGTTGGGGCCTGCAGTGAATAAGCCTGTGGCCCAGGAAGGGCTTTGTTAGGCTGTTCATATGTCCCCTCAGTCTCCCAGCTGCAGAACAGCAGGCAAGGATCCCCTCCAACATCAGTGCCTTGGTCACTCCCTTAAGAGCAGAGGCCTAGGGCTGCCTGTCATGGATGCTGTGAGGTAGGCAGGTCTGGGAAGATGATACTGAACAGATTGAGCCCCCAGAAAGGTTTGCCCGTCTGTTCCCGCTGCTCCTCATTCTAGGGGCAGTGGGGATGAATGTGTGCAGGTGTCTACTTGTGTCTGTTCATCTGTGTGTTTGTGTGTTTGAATGTGAGTAGATATGCACCAATATGTCTGGATGTTTGTGTGTTTATATGTGAGTCTCTGAGTGTCACTGTGTGTATCACTTTGTGTCTGTATGTTTGCATGTGTTAACTGTTGATTAGGCAGGGCCTGGGGCACACAGGGTTGAGGCATGAGCCAAACTCAGAAGAACCTGGAGGATTAGATGGGCAGATGAAGGAAACTTGGTGGGTACAAAGTGTCAGAGTCAGGACGCTGTGGCCATGGTGAGGGCATCCAGTAGGGGAGTTAGCACTGGGTCACTCCTTTCCCTAGAGTGCTTCTAACCATGGGCATCTGTTCCAGAGCATGCAGGGCTAGGCATCACAGAAACTCACGAGATACAGTGAACCAATCCCCTCTCAACTCAGCAACATGGTAAGAGGTTGTGCAGGCATGCCATGCCAGAGGAGATACTGTGCAGAAACACTTAGCAATGGTGAGAGATAGTGTAGAGCATACCTGGTTGTAGATAGAGGTTATGTGGGTACACCTGGCCATGGAGAGAGGTTGTGTGAACATGCCATCTATTGGGGTGACTGTACTGGATGTCAAGGTGAGGAAATGTCTTCCCCTTTTAGAAGCCTTTTCTGGATGTGTCTGGGTGTCTTTCTTACAAACAACCATGAGGACACCTGTGTCTAGCAGTGTGTGCATGGGACTGTGTGTCAGTGTGTCATTCAGTGTGGGGTGCTACACTGTCTTGTGTATCAGCATGTGGTTCAGGTGTGGGTTTGCATGCTGTTCATATGGTATGCTCTGTGATGTGCACATCTCATACATGAGCATACATGTTCTGTGTCTGGACATGAGTCCTGGTGTGAGAGACAGTGAACCAGTGCTATGGGGGCTATTTGGGCTCCAGAAGTGCAGTAAAAGCACTTTCATGTATGTAAATGTGCATACATATGTGTATATATGCCTAGGTGTGTGGCTGCATGCATGCATGTATTTGTCCATGAATTGCTTCTACGTGTGTTCCTGTACATGTGAACATATGTGGGTGCATTCAACACCTACATGTTTGCCTACATGTTCGATACCATGGCCCAGTGCATGCTTGCCATTGCTGGCAGCCTGTTTTCTCCTGGACCCTGGCCTCTGGCCCCACCTCTGTCCTCACCAAGTGAGTGGTACAGCCGCAGCTCAGCACTGGGACTCTCCAGATGTCCCTCCCTGTCTACTTGGTATGCAGGCTCTGCCCCACCTTTCACTCCCTGATTTGGAGGTTCCTTTGTGCTAAGAAGGTCTAGAACCCTAGAACTCTCATTGTGGTCATTGTGATTATGGTGAGGAAGGGCTAGGATCTTTGGCCCCCACTAGGGAGTTTCACAGGCCTTGTGTCCCCATTCCCGTTTGGCTTGTGGTGCCTTCCCTCACCCACCACCAGGAGAGTTAAACAGCTAGGACAAACTCACCCCCAGCCTGCCTCTTCAGGGCTCCCTATGATAGGAGTGTGGCTGGTGTACAGCAAGCATAGGGGCTGACCAGGCTCCAGTGCTCAGGATACCACCGTATCACACATATGCCGGATTCTAGTCTCTGCCTCAGCAGGTATGCACAGGCCTAGTGAGGGAAAGAGACCAGGTTTTGGGACTTGGCCTGTCATGGACACCACCTGGCCCTGCATAGACTGTGTCCCACTCCAACCAGGTTGATTCTTCAGGGCTTCCATAACTGCCAGGACTCGCTCCTGCTGGTCTGCGATGCCCCACAAGGATCCGTGAAGTGTAAGGCTCCAGGGATCCCTGAGTCTACGTGGAAACCCCACCAGGGTTGGTGAGACAGTGAGATCTGGGGCTGTGAGGCCGAGGAGTGGCCTCAATTCTGTCTGGCCTGCCTCTAAAGCTGGCCAAGTGCAGGATTTGTTGACATCTTAGAGAAGAATCTGGAACCGTGCAGTTCTCACCCGAATCACTGTTGTGAAGTCAGTTAAAAGTTTGTACAAAAATGAGAAGTTGATCCCTGAACACCCTGCCAGACTTCTGTAACTCAATATATTTTACCCTTAAACCAGAAATGTGTTTGTTTAGAAGCAAGTCGCTGGCAAATGCCAAAACTGGAGGCATTTCTTCCCCGGCTCCGCCTGGCCCCCGTTCTCCCAGGCTTGTGCCCAGTTTCTCAGCCAGAGCCCAAGAAACCAGGCCTTGTCTCCTCATGGGCCCTGTCAGTTGCAGGGCAGGAACTAGGCACTTATTAAGCACCACTGTTTGCCAGCACCTAGCTGAGCACCTTCTTTGCTATTATCAAAAGGCTGTTGCAGAGAGGAAGGGAAATGGGGGGAGACATGTCCAAGTTTGTGACTATGGAGTGGAGTCTAGCCACCCTGACTTTGCTCAAGTGACACTTGGACCTGATCCTTCCTCAGTCCCAGAGGAAGCTCAGGGTAGGCCGTACCTGTGGGTGTTGAGGAATATGGAACCATCGCCCTGGACTCAGAGAGGAGAATTGCCAAGTGGGGTTGGACAAGGGGGTGCCAGTTTATATCTGACTCTATGTCCCGGCCTGGCCTCCCCCATCCAGTACCTGAAGGATCCCGGGGCTCTGCCCCAGGGGATGATGGGCCTTTCATCCCTGCCCCGGGTTCTCTGCTGCTCACAGCAGTCATGGGTTGCAGGGGACTTTTTTCAATTAGGTTCTGATTTTCCCCTGCCTGCCTGTTACTATAAAATGCCAGATGGTCTTGGGCTTCACGGTTCCCGGGGTATTTTCCCCCGTTATTTTAATCTTCCTCTGTAACATGCCCCACATGTGGGAACAGGCCTTCCAAGGCTGTGCTGTGTGGGTCCGGCTTTCTTCTCTGCTTTCCCTTTTGGTCCGTGGCATCTCCACTCTTTGAGGGCTGGGACGAGGCAATAGTCTTTCTGGGCACTGGGTCCTGGAGCTCCAGATACAGCCTGTGAGGAATCATCACAGGTTCAATGACATGGTGCTTTCTGTAAGGTTACAGTGGGGTTGGGGGGCGTGTAGGCAGAGCAATTAGGGACTCCCACAAACGTACTTGTGCCTGGGCCAGACCACAGACCACATCCAGGGTCAGCTGTAGTTGGGGACATCACCTTTCTGAACCTCATTTCTGTCCTGGCTAAAAGGCTGGGAAAGTGCCTCCCCGGAAGAGCAGGCTGTGATCGTCATGTACCATGTGGCCTAGCATCACCAAGGGTCTGCAGTGCATGGGGGACAAGGGGGTCTGAAGTACTTGGGGGAGGATTGTCTGCAATGCATGGGCGGGGGAGAACCTGCAGTGCACCAGGGATTTGCATTGTACTGGGAAGGTCTGCAGTGTGCCAGGGGTCTGCAGTGCACTGGGGGTCTGGTATGCCGTGCCAGGGATCTGGAGTGCCAGGGGTCTGCAGTGAGGACCAGAGAGCAAAGAAACCATTGTCATCTCTGTGTGTGTAGAACTTACACACAGTGCAGGCAAGCCATGGGGATAAGACAGTGTATGTCCTGCTGACCAGCAGGCTGGTTCCGATGCATGAAGATGCCTGCCAACTGGCAACTACAAGAGCACAGCCTCCAAAGCCCAGTGTGTGGGAGCAGCCCACAGAGTACCACCTGCATGTGTCCAGGTCCTTCAAGGTCTTCATCTCTGTCCTGGCCAGGGACTGTGGGGGAAATGGGGCCTGTGACTCAGGACAAGGAATAAGTCTGCTTCTGTTTCCTTGAGGGTCACCTCCCTGCCTACCTTCAGAGTAGAACCTCTAGACTCATATCTCTGAGCCTAGTAGCCCTTGTTGTAGCTATGAAAATTCTCCCTTTCTGAGCAGGCACATTGAGTCTACACCCCTCAGGGGCCATAGACCTGCAAGAGCACACCTGGGCAGAGTGGGAGCACACCTGAGTGGAAGAGGAACACACTTGGGAGAGTCAGAGCACACCTGGGCATGAGAGTACACCTAGAAAGACTGGACTACATCTAGGCAGAATGGGAACCAGGCCAGCTGCCTCCACCCACTGTTCTCCCTGAACAAGGCCAGGGTTGGGGCAGGGTCCTCTGTGAAGGACTCTTCTTGCTGGGTGGCATATGCGAATGCAGGGGCTGCCTCTGCTACTGCGGGGTGTGGTGGGAGTCCAGGTGACTGGGAAGATGGGTGCAGGGTTGGATGCCAGTCTCAAAGAAAGGCAACTGGAGGAAGAAATGCAGAGGCAGTTCTAGGTTAGAGGATCCAGGGACAAGAGGCCTCTGAGCAAAGGCTGCAGGTGAAGCAAGACCTGGAAGAGATGCTGTGGAGGTTTTGCCTATCTGTACCCAACATGGTTTTTTTTTTTTGTTTTTGGGCCACACCCGGTAACGCTCAGGGGTTACTCCTGGCTATTCGCTCAGAAGTCGCTCCTGGCAGGCACGGGGGACCATATGGGGAACCAGGGGGATCGAACCGCGGTCCGTCCTAGGTTAGCGCAGGCACCTTAGCTCCAGCACCACCGCCCGGCCCCCTATCCAACATGTTTAATATGGAGCCTGGCACATGGTGGGCACTGACAACTGAATATCCCAGTGCTGCACCTGGGGTGCCAGCCAGCATGCACACCAATACTGTGTCAACATATGCACTGACGTGGGTATCAATATAATCATTAATGTTGGGATCAAACAGGTGCTGATATGGGTATTGATGTGGTCACCAATATGGACACTGATTTGGAGACCAATATGGGCCAATGTGATCATTAATGTCAGCACAATAGGGGCATCAAATGGGGTGCCAATGCGAATGTCAATGTAGGTATTAACGTGGGCACTGATGTGGACTTTGATGTGGGCACTGATGAACACTGACATGGACATAAATGTGGACTCTTGGATGGGCATTGACATTGGCACTCACATGGGCACTGTTCATCTCTGCTGTCATTGCTCCATGGGCAGCTGTACAGAGCCTGGCAATATCAGTGTCCACTCCTTGGGCCCTTCATGTTAGCCCTGAGTGTTGGGTGGCAACATTGTCTTGTAATTGTAGCTGAGGGAAACAGATCATGGGCATTGCCCAAAACCTCATCAGGCTGAACCAGTCTAGGGCTATAGGCGCTCCAGCCATGCTGCCAAGTCTCCATGACACCATCAGAGAAAGGACCTAGATTCTGATGCCAAAATCAATACCCATTTCTCATTGTTGTATTTTCTCTGGGCTTGCCCTGGTTTTCTAGAGAAAAATGGGTCCCTGAGCAATGTCCAGGGGGCAGGAACCAGAGACTTCTGCCAGGATAAGGGGCAGGTCCAGGACCTGTGGGGTGCCCCTCCCTCACCCACTTCTCCCACAGTTTGAAGGCTGCAGCAAGGCCTTCTCACGCCTGGAGAACCTCAAGATCCACCTGCGGAGCCACACGGGTGAGAAGCCATACCTGTGCCAGCACCCAGGGTGCCATAAGGCCTTCAGCAACTCCAGTGACCGTGCCAAGCACCAACGCACCCACCTGGACACGGTAGGCCCAATGGTTGGGGTCCCGGGGTCATTGCCCAGTGTCATTTGGTGCTGCAGTGTCCTGGGGGGATGCGAAAGACTGTCCCCATGGAGAGGAGCCTTCTCACACCCCTCTCACCCTCTCCATGGACTTTGGCCACCCCTGAGCAGCTGTACCAGCCCTCCTGCCACCATATCCCTGAAGGTAGGCACAACCTCTCAGCACCATGTGCGAGTCCAAAGGAGACTCCGAGACCTAGCACCAATTCACCCTCCTTTCTTCAACCTCTTGCCTGTGGATCAGGGCAACCCTTGAGACCCCTCCAGCCATTTCCCCTTCCCCTGAGCCTCTGACCCGCATTTCTCTTCTTTCAGCCAGTAATTGGGGCACTGTCAGGGCTGGTGTGAGCCCTCCACTGCCCACAGTGGGTGAGCATGAACCCTCAGACCAGCCCTGTCTTTGTAGCCTAGAAAAAGTTCAGGGGAGAGACTGGCAAGAAAGCCATGTTTGGGATGTGCTACTGTTTCTCAGCCTCTTCCATATCCCTGGCTGCCCTGGCGAGCACTGTAAGCTGAGCAGGCAAGGTCAGGTTGCCATCCCACTGGACAAACTAAACTGATGAAATCTCTGAGGAGTCTCAGCGTAATGCACCTCCAACTTGTAATGACAGAACGGGGTTGCCACTGGGTCTGATGGTTGCAGGTGAGCCCCTTCCCCTCCCTCCTTCAGTCAGTTCCCCTGTTGCTTTTGGGGAGGTGTTGAGCAATTTCCCCACCCCTTCTTGCAGCTCACAAAACAGCATGGGGCAATGGCTGCAGATCCAGGACTGAGTGGCCTCTTTGCGCCCCTAGTTTTGACCTTCACATGCCACAAGGCACCCCCAGAGCTCTTAGGAACATCTACCCTGACATATCCCTCCCTGTGCATTTCCTGGACCCAGCCCCAAAACAACAGGCCTCTGGCCCCACTTGGTGTGTGAACATAGCTTGGGACTTTCAGAACAACCACAGGGCCTTATCTCAGTCTCCATCTCCCCAGAGGCCCTCTAAAGCTGGGTCTTGATGAGCATCAGCAAGTCAAGCCTCTGCTCATCCCCATCTCCACAGAGACACCATGGGGGGGCTCTGGACAACTGTGGAGGAGCTTTCCCAGCATCTATGATGGGGGTCAGCTCCATGTAGGCAACAGATCTGTTTAAACAGACCAGAGAACCTTCCTGAGGTCTTGGGCCTTCCTCAGGCCTCGCCAGCCCCAGTTCCTTCAGACATGGAGTCCAGAGAGCAAAGGGGTAACCAGCATTGGTGAGAGGTGTCTCAGCTCCCATAGTCCACACTGTAGGCATCTCCTCACCTTCTTGCCTGCTTACTGATGGCCCCCTTAGTAAAGAGGTGGTTTTATCTGACTACCCCCGATACCCTGAAAGAGCCACTGTCCTGTGCCAGCCTCAGTGTCCCCATCCACTGTGCAGCCATTGGCACTTTCTTTGCCCACTTCAATGGACAGTTCCGGGCTGAGGGTGGAAGCTAAAGCAGGACTATGAGCATCCCTCACAGGGGCAGGCCTGGGGCAGGGCTGCATAGGGACAACTTTGAGTTCCTCGGAGCTCCCCTGGGAGCTGAGGCTGGAGGAATGTCCCTACCTATCAGTGCCTGGAAAGACAAACACAGGAATGGGCCCCAAGGCCTTCTGCCTGGACCAGGCACGTGCCCGCTGTTTGCTCTGGGGCAGAGGCATGTGGATTTGTATTATTGAGATAGTGTGTGGACCCAGTAAAGGAAAATGTGTGTGTGTTCACATGTGTAAGTTTGTGTGTCACAATGTGCATGTGAAAAGTGTATGTGCTTTGTGTGTGAGGTGTGTGTGGATGTGTTTGCATATGTGTTGGCATTTACTTATGCGTGAAATTGTGTGTGGAAGAGAAAGTGTGTGGGGGTGAGAAAGAGTGTGTGTGTGTGTGTGTGTGTGTGTGTGTGTGTGTGTGTGTGTGTGAGAAAGAGAGAGAGACAAGGGCGAGACAGGTCTTCCACCCTCTCCCCACACCTTCCTTTCAGCCGAGCAGCTTCTCACCGCTCTGTCTCTCTCTTTTTGCTCTCCTCTGTTTCTCTAACCGGGCAACTCTCCGTGGCAGAACCAAGGTATGGTCCCCTCCTCCCACCTCCCCACCCGAGGCCCCTGGGTCTGAGGTCAATGGGGCAGGACCACATGGGGCGTGTGAGGGGGCATGAGGGGTTGTGGTTTGCAGGCCCAGCACGCAGGACATAGAGATGGGGAGACTGGGTTGGAGGGTGGAGGGGCACCGGGGAAGAGACAGGTGAGGATGCAACAGTCCTGAGTCACCAGCCCGTAGGCACCACCACCAACACCTCTGTTGGAACGGCCCTGGCCATTATTGAGGGGAGACTGGAGGCCCCTCAAATAGGGACACACTTCGAGCAGAAGAAGGCAGGAGTGGGTTAGTCACCCTGAGAAAGGGCCTCCACGAAGGACACAGGGCACAGACTTTCGTGCTCAGGCCTCTTCCTCTTCGGAACACCTGTGGGATGGGGATGAACTGGGAGAACTGGGGCAGGCTTGGGACTCTGTGCTGTCACAGGGGGCATCTGCCACTCCCTCTGAGGGCCACTTGTCCCATGCTGTCCCCTTTCTTCTGCCTCCTCATGTCCCTCCCTCCCCACACTCGCCTTCCTTAGCCCAGCAGAGCTGGGAGAACTCTTGGCTCTCATCAGTCCATTTTATAGATGAGAAAAGTGAGCCTCAGAGCAAAGGTGGGGGGGAACCACCATTTGGGAGACCAAGAGAGACTCAGCCCCTACGCCCCGCAAGAGGCAGGGTTGCAGAAGGGAATGGAGATGGGGGCTGCAGCCCACGCCCTGTCTCCACCCTGCACCCCAATCACGACCTGCACTCTACTTGCAGAAGCCTTACGCCTGTCAGATCCCTGGCTGCTCCAAGCGCTACACAGACCCCAGCTCCCTGCGCAAGCACGTCAAGGCCCATTCCGCCAAGGAGCAGCAGGTGCGCAAGAAGGTAAGGCTGCCTGGACCCCCCATGCCTCTGCACACCTCACACAGTTCTGCCCCTACTACCCTGGGGCCACCTCCACTTGCAGCAGAGCTTCCCTGACCAGGACTTGACTCTAGCAGCCCAGCCTACACCCACTCTGCGGCTTGGCACCCCTGCCAGGCCAGGCCCTGTGCCCACATCAGGGTACAGAATTAGTGGCCCAGGGGCTCTGCTCTTGGTGAACCACAAGCACGTGTCCCTGCCCCACAGTTATGAGAGCCAAGTGAGCCCACCCAGCAGAGGGTTGCCAGGCCTCAAACCCAGGCTTGGGGCCCATCGCTCTGTCCCCATGCACTACCCTCCATGACCAGATGAGAGCACTGTGGGGGTTGCTTGAAGGCTGTGGGGAATTCAGGGAAGCTGAAAGGGAGGTGCCGGAGCTAGGCCAGATCTCTGGAGAAAGCTGATTTCTGCAGGAAGGAGTGAATACATACAGTGGTGATGGCAGGGAGGGGATCTGAGTGGCTGATACTGGCATACTGTGGGACAATGGTGCCACACTGACTGAAGCTGAACAGGATGGTGGGGAAAAACGGAGACCATAGTGACTGGTGCACAGTGTAGCTATCTGGGGATCTGAGACAGTGAGTGGGCAAGCTACTCTGGAAGATAACCTGGGGACATGTGAAGGATTAGGGGATTGGTGGAGGGAGGTTCCAGATTAAGAAGCTTTGATGGGGAGCAGGAGAGATAGTGGGGTATGCTTGGGGTGGCCTAGGAGGATAGCGGGGAGCTGGAGAGCTGGGCTAGGGGACTGCTAGAGGCCTTGGAAGAGTAGTTCCAATATTAGACCTAGGGGCAGGATGGAAGGCGCCCCCTGCAGGAAAATGAGGGGGGCTGAAGGGACTGCAGGGCGAAATTGGAGAGCTCACAAGATGCTCAGAGATTCTCATGGGTTTAGGCTCAGTCAAGGACAGAAGCTGTGGGGTCTCTGGAATGGGGGTCCTCCACCAGCAAGAGAGGGCTCAGCAACAGGTGTGGGGAAACCATTGAGGTACAAGCGTTCTTATAAGGAGAGGATTCCATTCATTTGTCCCACAAAGTTCATGGCTTCCCCTCTCTCTCCTGTCCAAGGAATCGAGCCCAGCAGGGAAGAAAGTAGAGAGACTTTCAGCTGCTTCTGCCCCTCAGACCAGGGTTCACAGTAGTGGGGTGCAGGGACAGGAAGGCCTCCATGGGAAAGACCTAGGCAAAGGGGCAGGCACCAAGTTGGAGCCCCCAGACACAGCAGGGCAGAGACAGGGCAGGGCCAAGGGTCCATGAGTTCCACCACGAGAACATGAGATGACCCTGTCAGCAGAGCTGAGTCCTCTTCCCACACTCCATCCTGTTCATGCACACCATAGCCCTAAGCGGGAACCATCTTTCAGTCTGTGGGAGGGACAGAGGTGGGGGGCCAGCCAGCCAAGCCGTCTCTCCCTCATGCTCGGGGCGGGCCTGAGTGGGGTGGAGAATGGCTCCATGCCTGGGAGGCTGCGGTTCTGGGCAGGCGGTGTCAGAGGAGCCGATTCCCGCCCTGGGTTTCCCAGGCCCCATGCTTGGCGTGTATGGAGCCCCAGGGACCCAGGACCCCAGACCTGCAAACTTCTCAACAATAAGCGTCCATTAAAGAACCAACGGAGATGACGCGCCTCTCTGGGTAAAGCAACCCTTGGATTATGACAACTCCTTGGCAGCCTCGCTGCATTTCAGAGAGAATTAGAAATGCTTTTCTTCCTTAATTCTCCTCTCCTGCTGCTCCTAATCCGATCGACATTGCGGTCTCAAGAACATGCCTCGGCCTTCATTCGCCAGAAACTTAATTGACGTGGAAAACAGCTGCTGGGTCAGGTTGCTCAGCCCGCAGGACCCTGGGCCTCCCCAAGCCTGGGTGCTGGCCCTTCCGACCTCAGAGTCAAATCCCACAGCCTCCAAGCCCCCACCAAGCTGCTTCTCGGCTGTGGGGACCCACCTGTGTGTTCCAGGAGAAAGGAGAATTGACACAAGCCGATCTTCAGTGTTCTGATGGTCCAACTTGGGGATTTTCCTGAAATAAGGGGTCCTTTCCATTCCAAATGTGGCATTTCTGCACCCATATCTACTGGGCTCCTGTCCCTCCCTGAGTCCTGGAGAGGAGAGGCCCTTCAGAGGGGCCAAGCCACATCTGTCTCAGCAGGGCTCACAATAACTGTGACGGGCTCCACACAGATGGCAAATTCTATATCAACCTACTTGCTCATTTTTTCCTTTTATTTCTTTTTGTTTTGTTTTGTTGTTGGGCTCTACCTGGTGCTGCTCATGCATGGCTTTCTCCCGGCTCTGTGCTTAGAGATCACTTCTGGCAGGGATCAGGAACCATCTAAGGTGCCCAGATCAAATTCTCTGTACTGTTGCTCCAGCCCCTGATCTCGCTCGTTCCATGGCTCAGTGGCCTGGGCAGACTGGAGCTCACTTGACCTCCACACAGCCTGTCAGTCCAGTGTAGCCCTGTCCTTATAGTGCTCTTTAGATTCTGGGCAGGGCACAGGACACCAGAGAGATGAGGCCATTCATCCCACCTCCCATAGTGGTAAAAGTTGGATTTGGTCTCTATTCTGGCCCTATATATGTGATGGGGAGGCACTTCTTGTCTTCTGCTGTGCTGAATCCCTCCATCCCTGGGGAACGGCGTTGCCCATGTTAGCTGTGTATTCAGAGACAGGGGTTCCTCGGGCAGGCTCAGCAAGAACAAGACACCCTGACTTCTCCAACCTCCCCTCCCTGCCCTGTGTCCCCCTCTCTTCTCTCAGGCAGACACCTCCCCAGAGAAATCATCCTTGACCCTGGCTTCTGTTCAGCAGACTTGAGCACCCCCTGCCCCAGTGCATGGTTTATAGCATAGGTGGGGGGGTCACTACACAGATTCGGGATCATTGCAGAGATGGCGAATCACAACATGGACGTGTGTTCAATGCACAGATGGGGGTCACTACACAGATGGGACCACTGCATGACCAAGTGTTACTGCAGGGACTAAGAACCAGGAAGAGGGAAGGAACAGGGTCCTTCTGTGGGCAGTGGTCTCACATTGAAACCCCTCCTCTGTGCTTGCTTCTAGCTGCACATGGGCCCTGAAGTCGAGGCTGCTGCACTGACTGAGTGCCTGGGCCTGCAGCAGCTTCACGGGACCACCCCACTGCCAGCCTCCAACGGAAAGGGCCCCCGTGGGCTGGGCCAGGAGCTGCTACCAGGTACGCAATGCAGGGTGGAGGGAAATCTGCCGACAGCAGGCTCAGGGTCATGGGACAAGACTGAGGGCACTTGTTTCTTGGGGAACCACCTTCTCTGCAACCTTGCACCAGCCTTACTCACACTCTTCCATGTGTACCCACCACAGGTTGAAGCGGGGGGCAGGGTCTCCTCTCAGGTTGGGAGCACAGACTGGACACATCCTCTGCTCCCCCATTCCTCTGCCTCCATGATCCACAACTGCAGCCTGCGTTATCCCCATGATGGCTCCTATTTCAGAGAAAAAAACATGTGCCTCTGAGAGAGTGACCACTGGGCCTTACTCCCTTCCAAATTTTCTCTGAGGGTTGACCCAGAGCTAGACACCCCCAAATCTCAGGGCACCCTCCAGGCACTTCCAGCTGGACTCCCCAGACCTCTGAGTAGGCTCTGACAGGTGTCATCCAAGATCCAGATAGCCTGGTCTCCATGTCCCCACAGACAGGCCTGGCACCCCCATGACTCCCTGAAACCACAGCATCAGCACAACAGACTCCACCACACCCCTGGAGGTCTTCAATGACTCTGACCACTTGAACACTTTTATTTAATTTAATTTTATTTTATTTTGATTTTATTTTGATTTTTGGGTCACACTCAGCAGCATTCAGGGGTCACTCCTGGCCCTAAACTCAGAAATCACTCCTGGCAGGCTCGGGGGACCATATGGGACGCTGGAATTCAAACCACCAGCCTTTTGCATACAAGGCAAATGCCTTATCTCCATGCTTTCTTTCCGGCCCCCACTTTGACTTTCTAGTAGTTTATTTTTCTTCTTGGTTTGAAGTAGCAGCACACTAAAACTATGTTGGGGCCTGCAGACAGGCTGTGGGAGAGGAGGCAGGATGCTGTCCAGAGGGACCAGTGCTCAGGGCCACAGGCCAGGATACCCCAGGAAGACAATCCACTAGGGGGCTCACAACTTGGGGGATCCCCATTACTGCCCGTGCAGGATCCAGAGTGAGAGTCCAGGTGAGAGGGCACTCAAGCAGTGCCCAGCACAGAGGAGCTGGGACCATCTCTGCCAATCACTATTCATGATTGCACCTGCTAAGATCCTAGGACTCTGAGATTGGCTGACTTGGGGTGAGGCAAAGGAAATGTCCACAGTTACATGGGCAGCCTGGAGCTTGTCCCCAAGCTCTGTGTCTGGGGACCTGTCATGGTCTCCTCAGCATCAAACTCAGCCCTTCCCCTGCTGTGGGTGGGTGGAGTAAGGGTTAGTGCCCACATCACTGCTGAAGAATGAACGAGAGCTGAAGCTGCATACATGGGGGTGGAGGTCGTGGGGTGTCCCTTCTGCCCTAGGAATGGCTTCAGCCTCAATCTCCATCCCCTCCCTACACCCCTCCCCAAATCTGCTGTGAGAAGCAGCATGACTTTGGGACTTCTTCTGTAGATTCCATTGGCCAACTAGTCATTGGTCTTTACTGAACAGCACTCATGGGGACAGCAGATCCACTGTCGGGGGTGCAGAGGCACTGAGGGTCCCTTCATGCTCATGCACAGGAACTTTGCAGGGACTACACCGAGGTGACTGTTCAGCCCTGCACTCGCCCAATCCTCATGATAGAGCATGTGCATTCATACTTTTCCCTATCTGAGCAGAACACAGGGCTGTGAGATATCAAATATTTTTGCTGGGGTTCCCTCTCCCCATAAATGACAGAGGCAGTGTTTGAACCGGGCCATATGGGGCCCTTAGCCAATTGCCACCCCAATGCCTCTAATGCCACATCCCAGCTGCTGACTGAGCCAGAAGGACGAACCAGCCCAACATGTTGGGACCCTGTTCCCCAGCCTCAGATGCCAGCAGGTTTTCCTGGTGCTAGAAGAGTTTAAGTGCTCTTGGTCAATGACTGATGATGCTGAATTCCAACCCTGAATTCCAACACCCAGATTTGGGGGTACCTGGCAGCCCTGCGGTACCTCTACTTGTCTCCATTGTGATCTCTTTCCTCCCCCCAAACTGTCCACTCCCTGCATATCTCCAGACTCAGTCACCTTCTCTGTATTCTTCCTGCAGGGGTGGGGAGGGAATATACAGACAGGGATCTGGACCAGGGCTGAGAAGGTGGTGGCAGGGAACAGATTTAAGGAGAGAAGATTCCAGAACATCTAGGGGTGAGGGAGGGGTATCCTTGGATAGAATCCCAGGGTCTTTTTGGGAAACTCATCTCTAGTCAGTCGAGATCAGCCCCTTAGGACTTTCCTGGAGTCAGTGGAGCCTCCTACAGGCACAGTGCAGCCCCCAGGCCAAGGTGGTCAGCAAGGATGCGAGAAGCATGAGGTCAGTGTGACTGAGGGAAAGGGAGCAGGAACCATCAGGACTCCGGGCTATTCAGCTGTCGAGCCCCCAAATCAGTTCCAGATGGCAGGTGAGGAGGCTCTCTGCTGAGCACATGAGAAGTGCCAGACCCCACCCACCGAATACCCTTGGCCTCTCTGAACGAAGTTGAGGGACCAAAGATGGACAGGGAGGGAGCAGAGAGCCTCAAGTCAGAGCCCTGGGATGTCCAAACCCTTGATGCCCAGGCTGACCTTCTGGCTCCGGGTCTTCCTCTTGATTTCAGGCGGGGGGAACAGACCAGCTTCACTGCCCACATATGTCTTTGGGGAGATCATGAACATTCATATAAGACTTGGCTTTTTCATCTGAAATGGGATCGTGTGATGTCCCCACAGTCAATGAGGTGGTTAAGCAAGTGGTGGAGAAAGAGCTAGATGTCTACAGATGTTTAATTGGCAACAGCTGGAAGAGCAGAATCACACCTAATTTTATTTGCCCCTATTGATACCTGCCAAGCTCATTCCAGGGGCTGAAAGCTAGGATTTCACTGGTTCTTAAAAAAAAAAAAAAAAAAAAAAGCCTTTTAGGGACACATTCTCTGCACTTGGCCACAGTTCCTTCCACTCTCTATCATGTCCCTGCAGTCAGACGACTTTAGGCTCTGCCATTCTCCCCCAAGACATCAGTATGTAGTCCCAGCCACCACCCTGCTCAGTTCTCCTGCAGGAGCCTTGGTTTCTCACCTCCTGAGAAAGTAAAATTTCTTTTTTCACCCCATCATGGCTGTCATCTCCAGTGCCCTCCAGGTGATAAGGAATGAGTTGGGTTTGGAACCACTGTGAGCAGAGTGATTTTCCTCACCCAGGGAGGTTGGACCATGTCAGCATAGACAGGGCATGCCTGTCCCCTTTAAGTCCACCATCCAACCAAACCATTGACTTGAATTCATTTCAGGAAAAATAAAATCAACTTCTATTCAAATTCAAATAAGCACAGGCAGTTGAAGAGGGGTGAAAAATTAATACCTGTTTTTTTTGTTTGTTTGTTTTTGGGTCACACCCGGCAGCGCTCAGGGGTTACTCCTGGCTCCATGCTCAGAAATTGCTCCTGGCAGCACGGGGGACCATATGGGGCACCGGGATTCGAACCGATGACCTTTTGCATGAAAGGCAAACGCCTTGCCTCCATGCTATCTCCCGGGCCCCAATACCTGTTTTTTTAAATCAACTTTTTTTGTTTTTTTTTGTTTTTGGGCCACACCCGTTTGACACTCAGGAGTTATTCCTTGCTATGCACTCAGAAATCGCTCCTGGCTTGGGGGGACCATATGGGATGCCGGGGGAATCGAACCATGGTCCGTCCCACACTAGCACTTGCAAGGCAGACATCTTACCTCTAGCGCCACCTTCCTGGCCCCTTAAATACCTGTTTTTTTAAATCAACTTTTTTTTTTTTTTTGGGGCCACACCCGTTTGACACTCAGGAGTTATTCCTTGCTATGCACTCAGAAATCGCTCCTGGCTTGGGGGGACCATATGGGATGCCGGGGGAATCGAACCATGGTCCGTCCTACGCT
>PVKC010020943.1:0-18398 GCA_004027635.1 Crocidura indochinensis
TATAAATACCTTAATTAACCCCTGTACTGTCTCTCTGGCCCCACATACTTTGACTCTTTTCTCCTTTTATTGTTTTTTTTGGGTCACATCTGGCAGTGCTCAGGGGTTACTCCTGGCTCTATGCTCAGAAATCGCCACTGGCAGGGTCGGGGGACCATATGGGATGCTGGGATTCGAACCACTATCCTTCTGCATGCAAGGCAAACACTTATGTCCATGCCATCTTTCCGACCCCATGCCTTATTTCAAATACTTTTATAGCATTTAGTACTTTGATGATAGTATATTAATGTTCCTTACAAATTACAAGGCAGGGATTTTACCTTCTTCTGTTAAATTACTTAGTCCTAAGAAGAGAATCTAACACAAGGTAGATGCTTAATAAAACATTTGTAGAATGGATGAATTAAGTTTATGCCCATCTCTGTAAGCATATCTATATGAGAAAAATCTAATTTAAAATAAAAAAGTTCTTAATATGGATTTTGTGTCAGAGCATACAATAGTGTTAAATGGCTTATATTGTCAATAGGATAGCATAATTCATTCATTTTCACTGAATATAGATATATATGGTCCATCAACAGGAAACTTCTGTTTATGGGTCAGAAAGTGCTTTGTCATGAGCAGTGAAGAAACAATGTACAAAGTAAAATATAAAAAACAGCTTTTAAACCCAGCTAAGGACCAGTCATTGTTAACATCTTGGTTATTGCCCTTTAGACCTGCTTGAAATGGAATTTATATCTTGTTTTGTTTTTGTAATATTTAGATAACATGCTAAAGCATGTTTTTTTTTGTATATTTTTGAGACATATTTAACTGCACAGAGCTTAAAATAATAAGTGGTGTGAAACTATTTCATGAACTGCTTAAGATCTTATTTCTTTTCTTTTCTTTCTTTTTTTTTTCTTCCTGTTTTTGGGCCACACTTGGTGACGTTCAGGGGTTACTTCTGGCTATGTGCTCAGAAATCGCTTTTGGCTTGGGGGACCATATGGGACACCGGGGATTGAACTGTGGTCCGTCCTAGGTCAGTGTGTAAGGCAAGTGCCCTACCACTGTGCTACTGCTCAGGCCCCAGGATCTTATTTCTTGTAAACAGTAACATAGGCTCTTATGACAGTGTTTTCTAGTACAGTTTATCATAGTCAGAATTTTCTAATGTTTCTAGTAACTTGAATATGGTCAAGAAGCTGTTAGAGAAACCACTACAGTAACAACTAACATGACAATGGTACTGGAGGAGAGAAATAGAATGCCTGTCTCAAATACAGGCAACAGAGGGGGAATGGGGGAGCATTGGTGGTGGGAGTGTTGCATTGGTGAAGGGGAGGTGTTCTTTTTTATGACTGAAACCCAACTACAAACATGTTTGTAATTATGGTGCTTAAATGAAGATATTATTATTAAAAAAGGAGACACTTAGGAAGTTATGAATGTTACTCAAGCTACTCGTTGCCCTTCTAAAGAAGATGTTTCGTTGATTGCATAGTATAGAAAATTTTGGGTTAGTTTTAAAAATAGATTTTTTATGGAAATAGTATATTTTAAGCTTCTTAATGCTTATTTAAGTCTATATTTTAATTTATTTAAAGAAAATCTATCACATAGTTTAGGGGTGGCAAACACGCGGCTCTTCACCAAAATGAATGCGGCTTTTGCCTCTTATTATTTTGTATAGTATGGCTCTTTGCCAAGTTTGGATTTTGTTCTGCTGCTTCTAAGGAGGGACCTTTGAGGAGAGATCTCCGAGGGCATAGTCCCGCACCCAGGCTGCGGCATATCGTCTCCCATCCCTCAAAACAACTGCATGGGCGAGCGGGGGACCCGTGTGTCACATGTGGGGTCACATCTTGCTGTTAGTTCTTAGTGTGGAGGACGCAGCACATGCTCACCATCACTGTAGGACTTTTACCCTCACTCAAAATGGCAAAATGCAATATGTGTTTAATAGATTATTGTTAAAATTATATGATTTTGTGTGAGTGTTTGTCTATTTTGGCAGGTTACTGCACAGTGTGGCTCTCTGACTCTCACAGTTTAAAATTTTGGCTCTGTGTTGAACTTGTTCGTCACCCCTGATATAGTTAATCATTATACATTTGTTTCCAGAAAAATGAAAGCAAAGTTATTGGGAAAAATGGAAATAAAAAATAAAATGGAGACTATATTAAGAAAAAGAAAGTAGTGAGCTCATTTGTAAAAACTATTGTACCACCAATAAAGTCATTAATATAAAGGCAGAAGGTTTAGTAAGCTTGTTGTTATATATCCAGTCTGTTAAATTGGGGTGTTCCTTTAGGGATGAGAACATTAAACAAATGAAGTTTCCAGAAATTCAAAGCTATGATACTATGAAATTTAAGGATATATATTTCAGCTAGAGGGCCTCCTGGAAGAAGGCCTGCTTCAAACATGGTGATTGCATTTGTGGATGTGGTTACAGTTTCTAGGTTTTTCTGGTAGAAGGAAGATATGGGAGAGGGTGCCCACACTCGCTCCCAAAAAGCCCTGATGATATATTAGCCCAATAACCAGTGTACTGAGGTGTGCTTGGATCAGCGTCCCCACAGGAAATCATAGCGAGTTAGTGATGAGGTAGGCCGTTGGGGAAATGGTGATTGTGGATAATGGAGGCAGCAAGCCTGGCTCTGGCAGAGTAGGGGTTTAGCCCACCTTTTCCTCCTGAGATGGCCAGCTTTGTGTTGCATTGGCTGGTGTAGTCACACTCTTACATAGTTTGGTTTATATCTTGTTTGAGAAAAATGAGTCCATGGAGCTGGCAAGTTGGAACTTGGCAACTGCATTTGTGGGTATGGTTACAGCTATTAAATCTTTTTTATTCGCCAGAAGAAACCTCAAAAATGCTCAGTGAAAAAATTTTGCCAAATAAAATAATTTTATTTGGAGATGGTGAGTAGATTGAAAAAGGGAAAAAAGGCAAGGGAGGGACTGGGGCCATAGCACAGTAGGTAGGGCATTTGCCTTGCAAACAGCCAATTCAGGTTCAATACCTGGTTTACTATTTGACCCCAAACCTGCCAGGAGTAACCCCTGAGTACCATCAGGAGGAGAGAATGAGAAGTGGGTGAGGGAGAGAGAAACCTGTAGGAGTAAGCTCTGACACTGTCAGGTATAGGCTCCCCTCCAGTATTTTAGTATAAACATTATTTATGGACTTTGTCTTTCTGGAGTATTTTTTTTTTTTTTTTTTGATTTTTGGGTCACACCCGCCAGTGCTCAGGGGTTACTCCTGGCTCTATGCTCAGAAATTGCTCCTGGCAGGCACGGGGGACCATATGGGGCACCGGGATTCGAACCGATGACCTTTTGCATGAAAGGCAAACACCTTACCTCCATGCTATCTCCCGGGCCCCTAGAGTATTTTTTTGAGGGAGAATGTGTAGTCAAAATAATTAGGTTATTTGTTCTGATGTCACAAGTCAAAACTTACTTGAGTTTAGATGATTATATTCTGCTTCTTAAAAACCTGTCTTAGTTTTAAATATTATATAGTCATGTGTTGTTCTTGTTAGGCTGCATGCAAGTTACGTGCCCTACCTGCTGTATTATCGCTCAGGCCCAGGTTAAATTTTTATATTCATTTTTTGGACCTGTCACAGGGCTTGGGGGCCTCCCAGCAAGCATTTCAATGCTAGGGACACAGTGCTACTCAGGGTCCAGGTGTTGAGAACCACCAGAATCATTGACCACAGGTTGAAAACTGGGATGTACATGATACAGAAGAAATCAGGCATAAATACCTTAAGCATTATAGTGTCTTGGAGAATTGCCACATTTGGCGTGTAGTTCTATGTTCCTAATTATTTTGAAATTAATATAGCTATTTCAGCTTTCTTTGGATCAGTAGTAACATTGTTTTTCTTCTTTCCTGTTAAGCTACCTGTTCTTATATTAGCCTCTTTTTTTTTTTTTTTTTTTTTTTTTTTTTGGTTTTTGGGTCACACCCGGCAGTGCTCAGGGGTTACTCCTGGCTCCATGCTCAGAAATTGCTCCTGGCAGGCACGGGGGACCATATGGGGCACCGGGATTCGAACCGATGACCTTTTGCATGAAAGGCAAATGCCTTACCTCCATGCTATCTCCCGGGCCCCTTATATTAGCCTCTTTTTAAAATCTACTCTGAAACACTTTCTCAGGGGACCATATGGGATGCTGGCCAAATCGGCTGCATGCAAGGCAAATGCCCTATCGCAGTACTGTCATTTCAGCCCTACTCTCATCTCCTTTTATTTGGTTCATTTAATTACTCACATATGAAGTATTTATGTAGTTGGATTCGTTTTCAGTTTTCTCTCTTTTTCCCATATTTTTTATGCTTCTTTAAAATTTTGTTTCTGTGTATGCATAGTTAACCTACTGACATAGTATGTATTTAATTAATAAGCTCACTTTCAAATAACTTTTGAAATAGATACATTTTAAATAAAAACATTTCAAATAAATATGCGTTTTCTTGCCATTTTTAACATTACTGTCATTTATCCAGTTTATTTGCCTATTTTTGTTTTTGTTATTGTTGAATTGTAGTTCTTTTTATATTCATATTAAATATATATTTGCAAATAATTTCTCCCCTTTGTAGATTGTCTTTTCACTGTTAATAAGGCATTTTGATGTTCAAAAGTAATGAATTTTGATGGAATTCACTTTATTTCTCTTGTCTGTGTTTATAGGCTTAATATGCATAGTTTAATAATATGCTGCCATGTTCATTTTTCAGAGTTTGTGAACTTTGTCTTATGTTTTCATCATATTTCATCTTAAAGGAAAAAATTTGGAAAATAATAAAAGAGCCATTGTTAAAGGTTTTCAAAACAAGAATTTCAAGATCACTCTTAAGTTGTCAAAATAATCTTTTCATTCAGAATAAAAAGAAATAGATTTTCTTTTTTTTTTTAACTATTTATTTATTTATTGATTGATTGCTTTTTGGGCCACAACCAGCAGTGCTCAGGGGTTACTCCTGGCTCTGCACTCAGAAATCGCCCCTGGTAGGCTGGGGGACCATATCGGATGCCGGGAAACAAACAGGGTCCTTCTTGGGTCGGCCACATGCAAGGCAAATGCCCTACTGCTGTGCTATCTCTCCAGTCCCAAATTTTCATTTTTTTTAGTTAAAATTTTTTTATTAGCACTGTAATTTGCCAAGTTGTTCATAATATAGTTGTTTCAGGCATTAAATGTTTCAACACCAATCCCAACCCTTCCCTCCACCAGTATCTCCATTTTCCCAATTAATCTCCAGATGTGCCCCATTAGCATGCACAGATGAATTTATATCATATTGCTTGTTACAACACAAGAAGAACTATCAAAATTTAGATCAACAAAGCCAATTTGTGATATATTATTGTATCTCACAATGGTCTTACTAAAGTCATTGCCTCCAGGTTTGCTGGATTGGTTGGTGCTAGTTGAACTTTCTTTTCTTTCTTTCTTTCTTTCTTTCTTTCTTTTTTTTTTTTATTTTGCAGGGGTGGTATGGGATGGGGCGTTGGGTCATACCTTGCGATGCTCTGGGGCTACTCCTGGCCTATGCTCAGAAATTGCTCCTCGCAGGCGCAGTGGACCATATGGGATGCCAGGAATCGAACCTGGGTCAATTCCCATTCGGCCATGTGCAATAAATTTTACATATGAAAAATGTTTGTTTTTAAATCATAATTTTTGATGATGGTGTTTTTTTTCCCCCAATGTACTTCCTATTCTCCTGTCAAACACTAGATTAATACTACTTGAATACATCCTATTCTAAAACCTAAGCTTTTATAGTGCCCTCAGTTGTGTGATTGCTCCAGCCCCAAGTTTTGCTTTCTATGCTGTTGTTTTTGCTCACTCTGAGATTTATGGTCTTCTTCATAACTTTCCCATCTGATTTGCTATGGTTCTACTGGGCTGCCGATTACTCTCAATTTGGAGCTGTGATGGCCAGTTTATGGCCTCATGCTCCAGGAGCTTTGTAGCTGTAACAATTTGATGACTTGATGAGGTTCAGTTGTGGAGCTGGGTCATTTCTGTATTGGAGCTTGTTGGTGTAGCTGTGGGGTGCTATGCCTTCATCTGTCTGTTTCCATTCTGAGAAGGTCCCAGAGTTTTCAGCGTGGAATGATCTACATGAGATTCAGCAGCTCATGTTCTTTTGAAGGTTAATGGAGAAATATACTTTCTTTTCTTTTTTTTTTTTTGGTCAACTGCTATTTTGATAAGCAAAATTTTAAAATTATAATCCCGTAACTTGAGAATATATATCTGTTTGAGAGCATATATATTTTGAGGTGTTCCTCAAATTGAACTCAAGTTACATCTGTTAATATCGTGTTGAATTTGATTAATGATCAATGTAAGATCTAAGATCATTGTAAAGCATGAAATTTACAGATATAGAGTTAAATCGTTGAGTTGGTTATTTAAAAATAATGTTGCTGGAGAGATAGCACAGTGGCAGGACGTTTGCTTTGCATGCATGGAAAATGTGGTTCGAATCCTGGCATCCCATCTGGTACCCTGAGCCTGCCAGGAGCGATTTCTGAGCGTGGAGCCAGGAGTAACCCCTGAGCACTGCCAGGTGTGACCCCCCCCCAAATAATAATATTGTTGGTAATCATTTAAGCTGAACATTTTTGATAGATAGTATTTTCTGTAATTGTTTTTAAATTTTGTATTCCTTTCTGAGAAAGAAACAAGTGGTTTTAGATTTTTGTATTTCTGTTCTGAGAAACATAATTATATAAAATAAAACTTTGTACATAATTTTTTAATACTATTTTTTATTTGACAATTTACAGGTGAATTATGTAACCTCATTACTCTGGATGTAGCTCACAATCAGCTTGAACACCTTCCAAAGGAGATTGGAAACTGCATACAGATAACCAACCTTGACTTGCAGCATAATGAGCTGTTGGACCTCCCAGATACTATAGGTATGAAAAAGAAAGACAGTGAAATGGTACTTATACATTGAAAAGACTTTCTAATTTATTTTGATAATAAAAATAAGACTAAAACTTAATTTTGTCAGAGAAGCAACATTTCTAAAAGATGATATTTAAAATCACATTTTTTTTTATTTCCTGGTAATGAAAAGAATTAGGTTTTCTGGAAATGAGCTTACTTGTTTCATAAAGAAGACAAAACATTGATTTACATGAATATTTTTCTTATTACTCTGTGCTTAAATTACAGAATGAGTGAATTTTTGTTTTGTTTATTTCAGAATGTTACATGTTTTTATATAGGGTATGGTCCCTTCTTTGTTGATGCAAAGCAGAGCACTCAGAAAAATAAAATTTTGCTCTTTTTTTTTTTTTTTTGACCAAGTAAGATCTCAGCAGTACACTTCAAAGATTTGATTGCTTATTATATAGAGGGACTATAAGAAGAAAGATTTTGAAATCTCAAAGTGCAAAATATGACTAGAATACTTAAATTATAAAAAGTTGAGTTTACTGTACTACATTTGCGGATTTTGTTTCTTTCTAAATGTCCACATATATATAAGCAGGAAAGGGATTGAAAAAAATTTAATTATTGATGTGATAGAATTATAATTTTTTTTTTTTTTTTTTGGTTTTTGGGCCACACCCGGCGACGCTCAGGGGTTACTCCTGGCCATTCGCTCAGAAGTCGCTCCTGGCAGGCACGGGGGACCATGTGGGGAACCGGGGATCGAACCGAAGTCCGACCTAGGTTAGCGCAGACACCTTATCTCCAGCGCCACCGCCCGGCCCCAGAATTATAATTTTTACTTATGAAAAATGTTTGTTCTTAATTGTAATTTCTGGTGATGGTGTTACTTTTTTTCCAGATGTACTTCTTATTCTCCTGTCAGATACTAGCACTAGATTAATACTTGAATACATCCTATTCTAAAACCTAAGATTTTATGGTGCCCTCAGTGATGTGAAAGCAAGCTGTATTTACACAGTAATTTACCTATTTTACTATAGTACAGCACTGTAGCATCACAGATAACCTAGTTACTAGATATCACATCTGGGCAGGCCCTAGATCTTGATTATGGGCAGAATGTGTCTTAATCTTTCAGCTCTGTCTTCTTACTTGGGAAGTGTTATTAGAATAAAAGTCTTCCCAGTGAATTTCTGTTTTGCTGCTTTCTGGTTCCCAGTCCAGTTATGGCCAAGTTGTTATTTATTATTATCTATCTTGTTAGCCTTCAGGCTTTTATTTTGAGCTTTTGTTTATTTTTAAGAGACTTGCTTAAATATCTATCTGCCCATTTCTTAAATGATCATAAACCTCTGTATCATAATACTAATCATGATGGCAACGGATTATTGAAGGTAACTAGGTTTAGCTGTATCTCTGAAATGCAAGATGGTCTACTGTTAGTATTTATAATGATATTTTAAAAAGTTCACATATAGTCAGCCATTTGATTTAGTAGGTTATTATTGCTTTTCCCCCTTTAACATCTATTAAAATCGCCAAATATTGCCTATAATTTAAAAAGCATAGAAAATTTATTAGACTGTGCCTAGAATGCAAAAGGGAACAAAAATATACTTCTTAAAAAGTTTTGTCATTAAATAAATTTACATTAAATAGAATTTAATGTAAAATGCTATATAATTTAGTGAAAATATTCAAAGACCAAGTATATAGTGAATATAGAAAAATCTAGAACAAAACTGGATTAAGGAACTAAGTAAAATCAGGATCAAAGAGATAGTACAGCAGTAGGGCTGTAGGCCTTGCATTCGGCCAACCTGGGACGGACCCCGGGTTTGATTCCTGGTATCCCATATAATCCCCTGAGCTTGTCAGGAGTGACTTCTGAACATAGAGCCAGGAGTAATGCCTGGGCATCGATGAATGTGTGCCCCACCCCCCCAGAAAAAAGAAAACAAAACACAAAATACCCAACTTCCTAGGTATTTTTTTCTTTCTAGGTATTTTTAATTGATATTTACTTTGATCTTTAGTTTTCCTTTCATTTTCTGAATTTATTTGCTCTTTGCCTAGTTATTAAAGTAAAATTTGAGACTATTTATTTGACCTCCAAATAGACTATAACTTTATTGACAAGTTGAATTAAGTAATCTTATTGAAGTTTAAAAAAATAATATTGTAGGTTCTAGAGAGATAATACATGAGGTACTCTCTTGCACACAGCTGACCTGGGTTCAATCCTCAGTATTTTATGTGGTACCCCAACTTCTGTGAGGAGTGATACTTGAGCACAAAGCCAGGAGTAAGACCTGAGCACAGTTAATGTGGCCAGAAAATGCCCCCAGATATATATAGTAGTTATTATTAAAAACCATTTTATTTGGGCCCGGGAGATAGCATGGAGGTAAGGCGTTTACCTTTCATGCAAAAGGTCATCGGTTCAAATCCCGGTGCCTCATATGGTCCCCCGTGCCTGCCAGGAGCAATTTCTGAGCATGGAGCCAGGAGTTACCCCTGAGCACTGCCGGGTGTGACACCCCCCCAAAAAAAAAACCAAAAAACCATTTTATTAAAAATTTCCATCCTTATTTTTTGGTGTATAGCTGGTTAGGGTTTAGTAAGAAATTTGGACACTTAGATGGTCTTAATACAAATTCCAATAGTTTCAGTTATTGATAGTTTCCCTTTAATTTATTGAAGAGCAATTCACAAAACAGTGACTTATTTGGAATATAGTTTTATTCTCATCAAGTCTTCAAAAGTATGAATAATGAAGTAAGTCTTCAAGAATATGATTAATGAATAAAATATAAAAACAACAAATCCCAAATTTATCCTGGAATTGGGGGTATTTTTGGACCACACCTGGTAGTGCTCAGGTGTTATTTCCTGACTCAGTGCTCAGGAATCACTCTTGGTGGCCCTGTGGAACCTTATGGGATGCTGGGGATCAAACCCTAGCAACATGCAAGGCAAGCACCCTACTTGCTGTACTGTCGTTCTGACCCCTCCCTGTCCATATATTTTACTTTAGGCCCTACTTGAGTTAATCCTAAACTAATAATGCAGAATAAAATCATAACATCACTTGTTAGTCACTGTTACAAAAAACATTTTTTCCTTACTTTTTTTTTTTATATAAGTAGACAGATGCCATACATCCCGTTTTTTTTTTTTTTTTTTTAACATGGGTGTTCTTATAGTGGCTGCTGTTTATTACTTGGAGAGAATATGCAGTACCAGGATTACTGCAGTTCATAGGATGTTGGAGAGGAGGCAGAGGAAATGAGAGGTTCGACATCAGCTTGTCATATTTAATCAGAATGCTTTAAGACATAGTTTAACAGTTGTCTGCCCTATTGAAAAATAAAAAGCACATGATTTTTATATAAATATTTTTGGTTAAATATTACTTACACTTAAAAACTAAAACAAATGAACAACCCAAAACATTAGGTTTTAGGGCTGCCTGAGAAGTAAGAAGTACAATGAGTAGGGCATATGACTTGCATGTGGCAGAATCCAATTTAATTCTACGCCACATACGATCCCCTGAGCCCTGCCAGGAGTGATGTATAGTAGAACCAGGAGTACACCCTGTGCACTGTTGGGTGTCATCTTAAATGAATAAATAGCTCTCTCCCCCTTCAGGCATTTTCTTTCAAAGTATTAGCCTGATATCCTAAAGTGGTAGTTTTTAATAAGAAAGAGGGGGATCCTAGAAGGTGAAAAAATATAATTTGTTTCTTCAAAATGAGATTAACAGAAATGAAAGAAGAATGCAACAAGACTTTGCTTTCAAGGCATGAACATAGAACAATTCACAGAAGTCTTTTTGTTGTGCTGGGCTCTGAAAAAAGTTACACTAATTTTGGTTGTATCAACAAGTAGTTTTTGTATTTAGGTTTCAGGTAATTATTACAATTATATATATATTATATATATTATACTTAATATATATTAAGTAGCTATGTTTATATATATGTATATAAACATAGCTACTTAATGCTTAAATAGGGGTGTCCTTTGTGTTTTAACATTTAATAATTTTACTTGCTTTTAGTTTTTCAGCTTCTGAAAGATAATTGTACCTTTGACATAATTTCATTGCAAGAATGGTATCTTTATTACTGATATTTTGCTACTTTGATGAGACTAAAATACTTTTGAGTTAGTCTTACTCAAGAGTTATGCCGAATTAACATAAGGATGTTGATTATATTTGCTGAAATTGAAAGAATCTAATTTTAATTCATAGTCATTTGATGTTGCCATATTTTAAAAATTTGACAGCAGAAGAAAGCAAGCTGTCAAAGTGGGGAGCACAGAACAACTTAAGCACTTAAAAGTGAAATGCCAGTGATTGTCAGCAATCTCCTACTCTATATACAGAAGCTCAGCGGCATTGATTTTATTTCTTTGTTACAAAGGCTCAACAGTAAAGCAAATTATGGATTGGTTTCTAGGTTGCAGTTAAGTTTGTGGTTAAAACCACTCATTGAAAGAGGTAAGAGTTTAAACCACTGCAGGGGTGAATCACAGTTAATACCAGACTTTTTAGATGAGGTTTTCTGTCTTTTATTTAGCTAAGAATTATGAATATTGGCAATGTGTGGATGGCTCATAGGCTTTTACAAGTGTTTCTTTATAAGAATATCTTACTTTTCATAGATTTTTAAAAAGGTATTTTAAGTTTAGCAAATTTTGCTCTGCAAATGAAGGGGATGGAATATAAAGTTGAATAAATTTGAAGGTACCTCTTTAATTGAATGCTAATTTCATATTAGAGAATGTTATAATAATTACATTATATATCATTTTAGAGTAATTTTCAAATTTTAGAAGTTTATTTTGATTTTTTTAAAGTGAGCAACTTATGAGTTTCAGGATTTTGTTCTAACTTTAGTTTATTTACTTTATTATTATTTATTATTGTTATTATATTTATTTTATTTTTTGGTTTTTGGGCCATACCTGGCTGTGCTTAGGGATTACTCTACTTAGGAATCTCTCCTGGTGGGCTCAGGGGACCATATGGGATGCCAGGAATTGAACCCTTGTTGGCCACATGTAAGGCAAGCGTCCTTCCTACTGCTCTATCACTGCAGCCCCTAGTTTTATTTTTTTGATTTTTAATGTTGTCTTACAAGAGAGTATATTTTTAAGGGTACAGTTAATTTCACACCTCTTTAAAATATGCCATACTTACCACCTACCATACCTATCACCAAAGTACTGTTTCTTTATTGATGTCCTTTCTCTCTTCCCTGTATCTAATAACTTTATTTTGTGGTCTGAGTCTGAAAGTTTATTTTCATTTTACTCTGTCTCAACCCTACTAATCTTTTGCTACAGACAGTTTAGGTTTTAGTGAGAATAAAAACAATACATTATTGTAAGTGATGATTGAATGAGACATGCTGGGTTTTCATTGGTAGCAAGCTCTTTTCTGTTCTGTTAGATTTTAAAGACTTCTGGTGGACTGCTTTAGCCATTTTATCAGAGTCCATTATTACAGCCTTGCAATATTTCTTTCATAGGGAAAGCATTAGCCTCTGTAGAAGGGAGGAAGGTATAGTCCTATCTACCACCAATTCTTTTTGAAAGTAGACTCCTACTGTGATCTTCAACTATGCATAGACTGTTAAATTTTATGAGAAGATCTTAAAGTTCTTTATAGTCAGATATAATCAAACTGCTTGTAGAACTGTTTCCACTTGAAAACTAGTCTTGTAGTTATAGTGATTATGAACATGGAATGAGGAAGAAATGAAATGTTGGTGCTTTCTCTCATTTAGGTTTTGTTTTTGTTGGTGGTGGGGGCATCACACCCACCGTGCTCAGGACTATTTCTACTCTTTCCCTGGGTATCTCTCCTGACTTTGTGTTAGGGATGGGGGAAGTAAACCGTTCGTTCTTTTGGGGAAAGTGATTCAGGACCTGTAGGGTACAAAGCAATAATAGTCCTTTGAGCTCTCCTACTCATTTTGAAAGGATGTAAAAAAACGAATATTGCCATTTTTATAGGGAAATCATTTATATAGCTTTGTAATATTAAAAATAAGCATATCATGGGGCCAGCGTGGTGGCACTAGAGGTAAGGTGTCTGCCTTGCCAGCGCTAGCCTAGGACAGACCATGGTTCTATACCCTGGCGTCTCATATGGTCCCCCAAGCCAGGAGCGACTTCTGAGCACATAGCCAGGAGTAACCCCTGAGCGTCACCGGGTGTGCCCCCCCCCCAAAAGCATATCTTAACACATGAGAAATATATATACATATATGTTGATTACCTAAATCCTTCCTAAAAATGGCAAATTCCATCAGTGAGTGAATAGTTATGGTCTATACATAATCACAATATTTTACAGAACTCAAATTAAATGAGATTTATATATATACACACACACACACAAGAAAATATTTCTATAAACATTTCTCAAGAAGAATTCATATAGCATATTTATGCATTACAAAACAAACCAAAAATTCTTTGTATTTATATATGTATATGTAGAAAAATATGTATGTTTATATTTCAAATGCATAATTTATATTGTATGTGTATATATATATATATATATATATATTTAGAGAAAGGTCTTGATGATTACATGTTAGTTGAAGGCCATGATGACTTGGAGGAGATAAGTATGCATTCTTTTTTGTGGGAAGAAGACACAACCGGTTGGGCTCAGGGCTTACTCCTGGAGCAGTGCTCAAGGTCACTCCTGGTGGGGCTTGAGGGCCCATATAGGATACAAGGATCGAACCCAGGTTGACTGTGTGCCATGCAAATGACCTACCTGCTGTCTTATCAGTTCCAAAAGATGTATTCATATATTTTATAATTAAATTATTTAGTTGGGTGGGAGGAATATAGAGTTGGAACTTTAGTTTTTCCTGACTGATAGCTAGAAATAGGCGAACAAGTAAAAACTCTCCAATAGCTATAGATGAATTAATTTACACTCAAATAGATCACACAAATATGATGTATAATTTTAAATCATGTTCAAAGTTTATGTTTCATAGACATTTATTTCTATTATGTGAGCATGAATCAAATACAAGGAATAGTTTTTAAGTTTTTGCCCTAATGGAAAGAAAGAAAATAGAGAAATGTTATAGATTTTTTGGTTATTAACAATGCATGGGTGAACATAGTGAGGTTCCTCACTTAATGAGTTTTCAGTCTCATGAGAGATAACTGATTAATGAAATAATTAGCAATGTAAGACCACATGTAATTAAATGGCCAGCTTATGGTAAATATAATATACTACCCCAAAGTTCAGTTGCTAGGGAAATCAATAAGATACTGCTGTTGTGGTCAGGGTAAGCCTCATGAATTTAGTAAAATATAGAAATATTTTGAATTTAGTAAAACATAAAAATATATATTTTGTCTATGAACAGCATTCACAAACAACCATGGTGTTAAAAGGAAGATCTTAAAGAATTTTACTTGACAGGGAGCCAGCTTTTTATTTTTTTTTAATCCGAGCCCTGCTACTAACTGTTGGTGACTTAGGTAGACTGCTTCATATATTTCATGTTGAAATCCATGATGGTTAATCTCAAATGATTCTCTTGACTGCCTTTTCTTTCTTCTTGTCAGAATGACTGTCTAAAATGCCAAACTACCATACTATGTTTTGTGCAATTTAATACATATCCTCACATTATGGAGATGATGAACTTTAAAATATAGAGTATTCAGACACCTTTACACTAATATAAAACATGTCCATAATTATTGTTTTAAAAGGGTGAAAAAATTAAGATAGGGAGGAAAGTGGATGAGGTATGAGCACCTTCAGGCATGATACTGAACCAGGAGTAAACACGAGCATAGCCAATGTTACCTAAAATTCCCCCCTCCCCATTTTATTTAAAGGCTAGCTTTATAGGTTTTTTTTTTTTTTTTTTTTTTTTTTGTGGTTTTTGGGTCACACCCAGCAGTGCTCAGGGGATACTCCTGACTCCATGCTCAGAAATTGCTCCTGGCAGGCATGGGGGACCATGTGGGACGCCGGGATTCGAACTGATGACCTGCATGAAAAGCAAACGCCTTACCTCCATGCTATCTCTCGGGCCCCAGCTTTTTTTCTTTATCATAGATGCCTTTAGGGGTGGGAGTGGTAGTGCAGTGGAGGGTGTTTGCCTTACACATGACTGACCCAAGACAGACCTCAGTTTGATCCCAGGAGTCCCATATGATCCCCCAAGCCAGGAGCGATTTGAATGCATAGCCAGGAGTAACCCCTGAGCATCACCAGGTGTGGCCCAAAAACCAAAACCAAACCAAAACAAAAAAGATGTCATTAAATAAAAAAAATTAGATAATTAGGCAAAATAGGTCCAAAGAAATCTTATATAACAATGCTTGCTATTCAGGGATAATTCACTGTATCAAAATTTTTGCTGTTCTTTATAATACTTAGGTATACACTCAGATTATATAATTTTAGCATGCTTTTGTGGGGGCGGTTGGGCCACACCCTGTGGCGCTCATTGATTACTCCTGTCTCATTGTTCAGAAATTACTCCTGGTGGAAGGCTCGGGTAATAATATGGAATGCCCAGGATTGAGCCTGGGTCAGCTGCATGCAAGGCAAACACCCTACCTGCAGTGCTAATGCTCTGGACCTAGCTTGCCATTTTTTTTAACTTAAGGTCATAACATAAACTCTTTCACATTTAAAACACTTTTATAACATAATTTTAATAGACATAGAATATAGTAGAATATATATACTAAAGAAAAATTTTACAGAATAAAACACATTAAAATCTGCCATAATGACTACTAGCATCTTACACTAAATAAATATTCTTTATTTAACACTCAGAGTTGCCTCTGAGATATTTACAGTATCTCCACTTCGTGGATCATAAGTAAATTGAATTAAGTAACTTGTTCATTTTAAATTATACGTTATACTTCTGGTTTAAATAACTATTATACTATTCTTTGTTGTTTTAGATAGAGATCCCAAGCAATGACCAATGGGCCTGGGAGTCACTCTGAGCAATGCTTGGCTCAGCTGTGCTGGCTGGAGAGTCAACTAAAATGCTTGGATTCGTGATGCACAAGGATTACTAGAAATGCATCTAGCAGTGCTTACTAAGCCATGCAGTGCTAGGTTTGATCTGGCCCTAGTGCATGCCAAGCATGTGCTGCAGTCTTTTTAGTTATCTCCCCAGCCTCTGTTAAAACTATGTTTTGTTTTGTTTTGGAATCACAGCTGGCTCTGCTCAAGGTTTGTTCCCTAAGGGGAGACCAGGGCATGCAAGGGATTGAAATGGGACTCCAGAATGCAAAGTGTGTTATTAGCCCATTGAGTTCTCTTTGGCTCTAAACTATTATTTGTGTATTATTTGTCTCAAATATAAGAGAATATATTTTTGTACTGTTAGAAATTGCTATAATTACCAAATTTGTCAAAGAGCAAATTGTTTTTTACTGACTCAACTTTTAAGTAATGTTTGTATCATAATGTGATGATAGTGGTAGCAATAATAAAATGTTTTCTAATTTGAATTTATTTCTCTTTTTGAATTTTCTGGAGCTTTAGAGAGCCAGCCAGTCCTTTCTTGGTTGTTCTTCTCCCTCCAAAATTAGTACATTTGACCCAGATATAAAGACATTAGTGAAACCTCTTTAGTTAATAAAGTTAGTTAACATTCAAGACAAACTTAACTTTTTTGAGTACTAGTTTGATTTTTTTTTTAATTTCCTTTTTTCTGTTTTTGGCCTGTGCTCTGTTTTCATGTTTTCTGTTTTTGGCTGTGCTCAGATGTCACTCCTGGAAGGGCTCAGCAAACTTTCTGTGGTGCTGGGGATTGAATCCAGGGTCTACCATGTGCAAGCAAGAATCCTACCTATAGTATAACTCTAGCCCAAGTGGTAGTTTTTATTGCTTTTCATTCAGTTTTCTGCCTTATATATAACCAGAAAACTCTTTTTCAGTTTTTGGGCCTTACCCAATTATGCCCAAGAGTTATTCCTGGCTCTGTATTATCTCTCCAGTTCTAATTCATTAGCTTTTAGCCCAATTTTGAAACTATTATTGAAGAATTAAAAAAAAAAGTTAAATATGGGGCCAGAGAGATAGCATGGAGGCAAGGTGATTTTGCCTTGTATGCAGAAGGACAGTGGTTCGAATCCTGGCATCCCATATGGTCTCCCGACCCTGCCAGGAGTGATTTCTGAGCGTAGACCCAGGAGTAAGCCCTGAGTGGCACTAGGAGTGACCCCCCCACCCAAAAAAAGTTAAATATTATGTGACTTATTCAAAGATAATGAGTACAACAAACTCTTGGAATGGTTCAATTGGAGGAATTTAAAAGCTTGAATTTTTTCTACATTATGGATGGATGTCTATTTTTTTTTTTTTTTTTTTGGTTTTTGGGTCTCACCCGGCAGTGCTCAGGGGTTACTCCTGGCTCCGTGCTCAGAAATTGCTCCTGGCAGGCACAGGGGACCATATGGGGCACCAGGATTCGAGCCAGTGACCTTTTGCATGAAAGGCAAACGCCTTACTCCATGCTATCTCCCGGGCCCCGGATGTTGTCTATATTTTAGAGCATTTTCCATGATCAATGAATGACTAATGCAGAAAGCAATTCTACTTAATTTTTTTTTGTTTGTTTGTTTTTGGGCCACACCTGGTGATGCTCAGGGGTTACTCCCGGCTATGCACTCAGAAATCGCTCCTGGCTTGGGGAACCAACCATAATGGGACACCTGGGGATCTAAACACGGTTCGATCTAGTTTAGTGTGTAGCAAGGCAAATGCCCTACCGCTTGCGCCACCGCTCCAGCTCCTTCATTTAGTTATTTTTTTTTATATATATTCAATTATGGCAAGAAGAAAAAATAGTGGTAATTATAAAGATTATGTGCCAGAGTGCCCTGATAAGATTTCAATACTTAGGGCTGGAGCTGTAGTACAGTAGGTATGGTGTTTGCCTTGTATGTGGCTGATGTGGTTCAACCCCCATATTCCATATAAATCCCCAAACATTCGAGGAATGATCCCTCAGTATACAGACAAAGCTAAGAGTTATCCCTGAGCACCACCAGTATGGCTCCAAAACAAAACAAAACCCACAGAAAGATTTTAGTGCTTAATTTATATAATAGGCTAATACAGTTTTTTTAAGTACCATATTTTTTGCTCTATAAGACATACTTACCATAGACACACATACTTTTAAATGAGATAAACAAGAGACATCAGGAGATGGTGCCTGGGAACAACCAGTCTATGAGGCCGAAGTATATTTACAATACAGCCGTCCATACCTGTTAAACACATTTACCTAACTTTTTTTTTTTTTTACATCAGGAAATAAAAATACATTTTTAAAAATATCTTTTTGTTAGTATAAAAAAGAATGTCCCCTGCACTCAGATTTCAGATTCAGGTGGCATTCACTCCATAAGACACA